>JAGSMR010000148.1:232500-235000 GCA_029286605.1 Sericinus montela | reverse complement strand
TCTAATTCATTATCAAATGATAAAGATAAATAACGCCCTTTGAGCGAAAGGAATCCGGTTCCTATTCCGGAACCCGGCAGCGGAACCGTTTCAATAATCGTTCCCTCGTTTCAAAGCGAGTGTTCGACGGGGTAACCCAAAGTGGCCTGAAGACGCCGCCGAGGGGTCCGGGAAGAGTTTTCTTTTCTGCCTGAGCGTTCGAGTTCCATGGAATCCTATAGAAGGGAGATATGGTTCGGAACGCGAAGAGCACCGCATTTGCGGCGGTGTCCGGATACCTCTGCGGACCTTGAAAATTCAGGTGAGGGATGTACGTGGAGATGTCGCGCCGGTTCGTACCCATATCCGCAGCAGGTCTCCAAGGTGAAGAGCCTCTAGTCGATAGAATAATGTAGGTAAGGGAAGTCGGCAAATTGGATCCGTAACTTCGGAATAAGGATTGGCTCTGAGGACCGGGGCGTGTCGGGTTTGGACGGGAAGCGGATGCGGCCGGTGCCGGGCCTGGTCGATGCTCGTTTTCGTCCCTCGGGGCGTTCGGGCTGAATCCGGACCCGCGTTCCGGCCTTCCGCGGATCTTCCTAGCCGTAAGGTCGCGTCCGTTTCGTTTCGTGCGCGATGGGCGCGCTCCTGTACGACCGCCGTTCAACGGTCAGCTCAGAACTGGCACGGACAAGGGAATCCGACTGTCTAATTAAAACAAAGCATTGCGATGGCCCTCGCGGGTGTTGACGCAATGTGATTTCTGCCCAGTGCTCTGAATGTCAACGTGAAGAAATTCAAGCAAGCGCGGGTAAACGGCGGGAGTAACTATGACTCTCTTAACGCAGTAGCGTCGGGCCGGACGCGCAAAATGGCATAATGACGGTTATATGCTGCGGCCCTAACGGGCGGAGATAGTAGCGACTCCTAGTCAGGGGCGCAATTGTGCGGGGGTCAGAGAACCGCCAGCCATTCTTTGGCATATCCCGATACACGAACGTACCTGACTAGCAATGGGGTCTCTGCGGTCTGGGTGATTACTTCCTAGCTCCGCAGGACTCAACTCCTACCCGTGGCCTGCTCGTGGCGCCGCTGCTCAAGACAGATACGGGAGGGGGGGCGTGCCTAAAAAGTCTACCCTGATAGCGGCTGATGCAGGGTAACAGTCTCGTTGGCACTTGTACACACACGATGTTTCACATCTGCCAGGCGTCCCATGACGGCTCACATTTTTTTCCTTATAACTATATGTCTGGGGTCTGGGTCTGTCGCAAGTTCGCTGTTTTCGATTCCATAAGACGCTTACTTTAGCTAATTTGGTATTAGACCAATGTATGTGACTTGGTCCCTCTCTATTTAATGTGAATATAGTATGGTCTTTAGAATTGCCAAAGTTATCTTTTACTATAAATAGTCAGTCTAGTACATTGGTCATATAAGTCTTCTTAATTTTCGTATATGCGAGATTCAGCTCGAATATAAAAAATGTTAGAATTTAAATTATTTTTGCGGGTAGATTTTATTCAATAAATTCCTTGAACCTGTTAATGAGCTCTGCACATTACAAGGTTTATGTTTATAAGCATACAGACCACTACCCCGTTAATGATATATTGTACTCAGTAGAGTAGTGACAGGCGTCCAATCCTCAACTTCACACCAGTATTCTGCGAGGTCATGGTTCTGGCTCGTTCGAGCCGACTCAATCATGCGACAGAAGCCGCCTGCTCTAACACGTATATGATTCGAGAACCAAATAAAATTTTATAGGAGAATGTATTATGAGCAATCTGTTCTACTAATAGATACATAAAGACGGCGACGGGCTAACCACCTGTCACGTTGTCCCGAAATATCTTCGGTGGAAGGTGGGTCAAAGGGGCTTAATTGTTCAGACTAGACCTCTGCCTACCCTGTATTGGGAATTGCGTGAAGATATTTAATATTTACATGTTCTACTAATAGTAAGTGAACCCCCTCGTAATGCCGGAGGGCTGTAAGTGCGCAGCCTGTAAGAGGGAATGGAAAGGATTTCTTCTTTTCCAAGGAAAGGTGGATAAGGATGTTGGCATCCGGTAACTTATTGATCGAATTTCAGCACGAGATGCCTCTACTTCATGCTGTTCTGTGTGCTCCCACCATGGCCAAGTTGGTACTTATATGAATCTGAAACTTGGCTCTATCAAGTACCATACAGCACAGATTCACGAATTCAATTTGTAATTCTTAACAAAATTTAAGAAAATTTTTAGCATTTATTTTATCATTTTGTAATACTAAAAATGAAATCATTGTGTAATTAATTTATATTATTTAATTTAATTGTTTTTTATAATTATTACCTTACAATTACTTGTTTGCTACTGATAAATAAAAAATAATACATTTATTTTTATCTTTCATATTTATTCACTTATACAGGTCAGGTATCACCTCACCTGTGCCCGAAACACATTCAAATAAACATTCGTTATTTAATTCAATTCTCACACTGATTATAGAGTTTAATTCAATAGTATTT
>JAGSMR010000148.1:0-222500 GCA_029286605.1 Sericinus montela | reverse complement strand
TAGCCAAATGCCTCGTCATCTAATTAGTGACGCGCATGAATGGATTAACGAGATTCCCACTGTCCCTATCTACTATCTAGCGAAACCACAGCCAAGGGAACGGGCTTGGGAGAATCAGCGGGGAAAGAAGACCCTGTTGAGCTTGACTCTAGTCTGGCATTGTAAGGAGACATGAGAGGTGTAGCATAAGTGGGAGGTCGTTCGCGCGGTCGTCGCTGAAAAACCACTACTTTCATTGTTTCATTACTTACTCGGTTGGGCGGAAGCGGTGCGCGGTCGATTTTATCGGCGGGCGCACGGTGTTTCGTTCCAAGCGTGCAGAGTGGCGTCGCGGCGGAAACGCCCGTCGCCGTACAACTTTTAAATTATACGCCTAATGAAAATCAATACCCCTTAAGCCGCAGCAGCGGCTCGAAATCGTAAGGGGACACCTTATTCCGAGATTTCTGCATGGCCTTGTGCTGGGCAGGATCACGGAGGACAGGTTAGCAATGCTCGACGTCCAGATCCGGGGTGCGGTTAGGAAATGGCTGAGGCTCCCAAAGGATGTACCTGTCGGGTACTTCCACGCAGCAGTTAAGGACGGTGGTCTAACGGTCCCTTCTCTTCGGGCTACCGTCCCGGACTTCATTATCAAGAGGTTCGGGCGGCTAGACTCGTCAAGTTTGTTAGTGGCAAGGGCTGCCGCCAGATCCCCGAAGATCATTAAAAACTGCTGTGGGCCGACAAGGTGCATCAAAAATTCACCGTACGAGACCCGGTCACGGGCCTTAGGTCCGTCGACCGATTGTGGCGTGAGAAGCTGTGGAGCTCAGTGGACGGCCTCGAATTGCGAGAGTCCACCTCCTGCGTCTACTAAGTGGATGCGGGAGGAGTCCTACAGAATCTCAGGGTGCGACTTTGTGCAGTTCGTCCACACACACATCAATGTACTCCCCTCTCGGGTTGGCAACTCGGGGGGGCGACGGACGAATGAGTCGGAGTTGAACTGCCGCGCTGGATGCGCGGTCAGGGAGACGACGGCTCATATTATCCAACATTGTTGGCGAACGCATGGGGGACGCATCGAGCGTCACAATCGTGTCGTGAGGTCGGTAGCAGAAGCGATGACCTCAGACCGTTGGTCGGTGGTGATGGAGCCTCGGATCAACACCTCGAAAGGCCTTAGAAAGCCCGACATCATCGCCTCCAGGGATGGTGTAGGAGTGATAGTGGATGTGCCGTTCAACGGTCAGCTCAGAACTGGCACGGACAAGGGGAATCCGACTGTCTAATTAAAACAAAGCATTGCGATGGCCCTCGCGGGTGTTGACGCATTGTGATTTCTGCCCAGTGCTCTGAATGTCAACGTGAAGAAATTCAAGCAAGCGCGGGTAAACGTCGGGAGTAACTATGACTCTCTTAACGCAGTAGCGTCGGGCCGGACGCGCAAAATGGCATAATGACGGTTTATATGCTGCGGCCATAACGGGCGGAGATAGTAGCGACTCCTAGTCAGGGGCGCAATTGTGCGGGGGTCAGAGAACCGCCAGCCATTCTTTGGCATATCCCGATACACGAACGTACCTGACTAGCAATGGGGTCTCTGCGGTCTGGGTGATTACTTTCTAGCTCCGCAGGACTCAACTCCTACCCGTGGCCTGCTCGTGGCGCCGCTGCTCAAGACAGATACGGGAGGGAGGGCGTGCCTAAAAAAGTCTACCCCGATAGCGGCTGATGCGGGGTAACAGTCTCGTTGGCACTTCCTTTATTTCGCGAGGCATAGCGCATTTTCCGCTGTGGACTCCTGCTCGTCCGAGGCCATGGGCCTCGGCACGTGGTTAACCGGGCGGGCGGGAGTACACAGTCAGACTTGTGACCGGGTTTGTCGGAATCAAACGGCATACGCAGCGTTTTCCATCTCAAAAACGTAACCCGGGCCAGGTTCGGGGGGAGATTCCCCGAGCAGCCCCAATGGGTGGTCACTTGTGACCGCCAAGTTAAACTGCTTTCTTCGGTTGGGGCCTTCGCGAAAGCAGTGGGCGCTCCAGGTGGTTGGGCTAGCACCCCGACCACATTGGGTATAAAAAGCAAGCTATGAGTCAAAATAAGAGAATATTTGGCCACCCCGGCCTCCCACAGGAGTCGGGGAGCTTGGCCCAATCTGCGACCACTCGGACCGAGGCTCCGGCCGCGGCTCCAGAGGTCTCTGGATGGACCTGCCCGGTGTGCGGGCGGTCCTTTGGAACAAAGACGGGGTTGGGCGTCCACAAACGGAGAGCCCACCCCGAAGCAGCAAATGCGGAGGCTGCACCAAAAATGGTGAAGCGTAGGTGGGGGTAGGAGGAGCTGGCCCTAATAGCGAGGACGGAGGCAAAACTCCTCGAGGAGAGCGGGTACTGCACGAACGCAGACCTGCTTACAGCCTTTTCTGGGTCAGAGCGGACCCTGGAGGCCATAAAGGGCAAGAGGCATTGCCCCAAATATAAGAGCCTGGTGCAAGCGCACCGGGCAATTATTAAGGATTATAGGGAAAAATCCGCAACGCCTCAGAGCAGGGGTTCAGCGCACCCGCTCTCAGAGAGGGTGGAACCTGCCGCTCAGCCACAGCCAGCCACCACCGACCCACCCTGCGCCGATGATCCACCACCGCACGTTCCGGGTGACTCGGACAACACATGCGCAGCCCAGATTGTCGCGGACCTCATCGAGTGCACCGCGGCACGAAGGGCGCGGCATGGTCTGGGCTCCCGGAGTGCGAGGCGTCTCCACATTTTACCGGACAAGACTCGGGCCGACACCGCACTGGCTGGTTTGTCGAGCCGCAAACGGAGGAGGATTGAGTACGCGAGGGTACAGGAGCTATACCGGAAGTGTCGCAGACAAGTGGCAGCCGAAGTCATAGACGGCGTGCACAGGAGAGTCAGGCACTCTCTCGAGGAGATGGAGGCCTATTGGCGTCCCATACTCGGGGCAGTGTCGGACGCTCTGGGATCCAGACCGGAGGCGATACTCGCCATGAGGCGAGTGGAGCAGTACGGGGGTGTGCGCGACTTCTCTCGGCTGTGGGCACCCTTCACGACCGACGAAGTGAAAGCATCGGCTTTGAGACTCAGGGTCAACCATAAGAAGATCTCTGTTTTGTCGATGGTGCCTGATGGGAAGCGCAAGAAGCACCATTACCTGACCGAAAAAACCTTTCGGATCGGACGGGTATGGTTGCCGCAAATAACATGCGTGGAACGATGGAGCTATCTAGGCATCGACTTCCATGCGTCTGGATGCGTGACGTTAGAGCACGACTTCAAAAACGCCTTGAACAACATGTCCAAGGCGCCCCTTAAGCCGCAGCAGCGGCTCGAAATCGTAAGGGGACACCTTATTCCGAGATTTCTGCATGGCCTTGTGCTGAGCAGGATCACGGAGGACAGGTTAGCAATGCTCGACGTCCAGATCCGGGGTGCGGTTAGGAAATGGCTGCGGCTTCTAAAAGATGTACCTGTCGGGTACTTCCACGCGGCAGGCAAGGACGGCGGCCTAGCGGTCCCTTCTCTTCGGCCTACCGTCCCGGACCTCATTATCAAGAGGTTTGGGCGGCTGGACTCGTCGAGTTGGTTAGCCGCCAGATCCCCCGGGATCATTAAAAAACTGTGGTGGGCCGACAAGGTGCATCAAAAATTTACCGTACGAGACCCGGTCACGGCCTTAGGTCCGTCGACCAATTGTGGCATGAGAAGCTGTCAGTGGACGGCCTCGAATTGCGAGAGTCCGCCCGCACTCCTGCGTCTACTAAGTGGATGCGGGATGAGTCCCACAGAATCTCAGGGCGCGAATTCGTGCAGTTCGTCCACACTCACATAAATGCACTCCCCTCTCGGGTTCGCAACTCGAGGGGGCGACGGACAAATGAGTCGGAGTTGAACTCCCGCGCTGGATGCACGGTCAGGGAGACGACGGCTCATATTATCCAACAGTGTTGGCGAACGCACGGGGGACGCATCGAGCGTTACAATCGTGTCGTGAGGTCGGTAGCAGAAGCGATGACCTCAGACCGATGGTCGGTGGTGATGGAGCCTCGTATACACACCTCAAAAGGCCTTAGAAAGCCCGACATCATCGCCTTCAAGGATGGTGTAGGGGTGATTGTGGATGTGCAGGTGGTCTCGGGCCAGCGACCCTTAGACTATACCCACCGTGAGAAACTTAATAAGTACGGGAACCACGGTGAGCTTGTCGAGAGGGTCGCAGGTATACTGGGACTGCAGGATGGTGGGCGACCTCCTGCACCGTTTCGTGGCGAGGCGTATGGAGCCTGGGGTCCTATAAGGATCTGCAAATGGCTAGTGGTGCTCAAAGAAAGTCTTCTCCAGAGCATACCAAGCAGCATATTAAGGGGCTCGCACATGAACTGGACGAGGTTCAACCAGATGACCGGGAGAGCGGACGGGGCACCGGCCTGAGAAGTCGCAGTCCTGTGGTTGGAGTGCCGCTGCCGAGCCCCACGCAGCCACGGCCATTCGCTGATTCCCCAATAACACCTTGTGGCTGCGGTCTCCAGCAATCGGCACAATGCCTTGCCAGGACTGTGGGATGGGGACAGAGGGCGAATCCCAATGGCGCCATGATGATTACGACCCAACGTCACTAAGACGATGGCATCATGATGCGGCGGAAAATAGCCAAATGCCTCGTCATCTAATTAGTGACGCGCATGAATGGATTAACGAGATTCCCACTGTCCCTATATTCTATCTACTTCGTCGTCGGCCGCGGTAGCGTACGGACGTGCGCAGCGCTCTCGACAAATTTTTTTTTTTGTGCGAATACCTCCACACTATTCCACATTATTATTATTATATTTTATTTATTTATATTGTTTTGGTAACGTGCTTAAATCTTCATAAATTGGTGTAAATTGCAGTGAAAGTGCGAAAATTATAGTGACGATTACGTTAGTGATAATACAGTGCGGCAGAGACCCATGGACCAAGTTTCGGCCATCGGTATGTACTCTTAGTTAATACATGAACACATTGTGGTGATACATATACTTATTAGTTATAAGTCATTAATTATTAGTTAGTTCATAGTTCTAGTTATGAATATCGTAGTTTTATAAATAGCAAATAAGACGTAAAATTACGTTAAGAGGAAAAGCCTCAGTAGGACGCCGCCAGGTGGCGGTGGTAGGCCACTCGTTCCGCCGCCGGTGCTGACATCTGGGCCGCCGCCGGCGCTGCCTACTATCCCGCCACCACCGCTACCGCCAACGGTGCCGGAGTTGGGGGGCGTGCTTAAGCGCCCCCTAGCGTCACCGGTAGAGCAGTCGGCTCCGCAAAGGCAGCGGGTGGAAAGGGCGGCGCCACGCAGATCGGGCGTGGCCCCGGTGGCTTAAATGGCTAGTGGTGCTCAAAGAAAGTCTTCTCCAGAGCATACCAAGCTGCGTATTAAGGGGCTTGCACATTAACTGGACGAGGTTCAACCAGATGACCCGGAGAGCGCACGGGCACCGGCCTGAGAGGTCACAGTCCTGTGGATCGTGGGCCGCTGCCGAGCCCAACGCAGCCACGGCCATTCGCTGATTCCCCGAAAACACCTTGTGACTGCAGTCAACAGCAATCGGCACAATGCCATGCCAGGACTGTGGGATGGGGACAGAGGGCGAATGCCGATGGCGCCATGATAATTACGACCCAACGTCACTAAGACGATAGCATCATGATAAGGCGGAAATCCATTCATGCGCGTCACTAATTAGTGACGCGCATGAATGGATTAACGAGATTCCCACTGTCCCTATCTACTATCTAGCGAAACCACAGCCAAGGGAACGGGCTTGGGAGAATCAGCGGAGAAAGAAAACCCTGTTGAGCTTGACTCTAGTCTGGCATTGTAAGGAGACATGCAAGGTGTAGCATAAGTGGGATTTCGTATCGAGTACGGGTACGGGGGTACGAGTCGTACGACATTAAGCGTAAATTCAATCGAATCGAACTTGTTTCGCCTTACCTAATTAATTACTTACTCAAATCATGATATCGAGACACGAGAGTTTATTATATTATAAAAATAATCAGACATGCCTAATATAATTTATTTATAGCTATGTTATTACATTACCTAATTATTAATTGATATTCATTCTGTTATTTTGTTATAATTTCTTCTAATTTTGTTACAACACCTACGTTACGTCGTTTAATTTTGTTTCCAACGGCTTCTGTCGGCGGTCAGTATACTATATACTACGAGTCATACTAGCAGTTAGAGCAGATTAATAATGTCATATGTAAAGCTCATACCCTGAAATAGCACAAGGATATTTTTTGATATTTCTATCTATTCTTTGATATTTCTTTATAATACATCAACGTTATTCAACATTATTGCCGATACAATATGTACGCACCAAAGGAGTTCAATTAAAGTTCCTAATGAGATTATTTATAACGTTTTATGCAGTTTTATGACTGGTTGAAACAATGTAGGTGCATTTCATAAAATCACTTTAACACGAGCTATTAGTAAAATATTGAGAATAGAAACTATAGAAGATTAACATCATTAATGGTAATACCGCCTTCCACAATTCTGAAGGCACTCATGACAAGTAGGAAAAAGAAGGAGGACGTTTAACATACGAATTGTTAGATATCAGTCGGCACAGACGCAATTAACCGACATGCACTGCCTGTGTTGTCCAAATGGTAATAAAAGTGCAAAGGAAGCTCCTGTTTCTTCAGCGGGCTGCGCAATTTCGCAGAATCTTTCGTCAACGTGTCTCGAATCTGGAAAGTAGACACATTCAAATGACACATATAAACTTGACAAGTGCGAGCAACTGAGGTGAAATTGTTACGAGACGGAAGTGACGTCTGAGCGAATGAACCGGAGGGTAAGGGCCTAATCCTGCTCATTTCTCTCTTTAAGCAACGAGTAAAATGGAGGAATTCAAGTCAACCTTATTAACCTTTGTAGTATGCACTACCAGGGAGTGGATTGCTTTTCCGGCATCTGTGTTTCCGAAAGAATACAACCTTAACCTCTCCAAGGTGCGAGTACACAGGCTTCTCATGTGTAAACTCGCTCCACTGTAAACCTCATCTATCGCGTCGTGCACGATGGAGGTCAAGAGTTTACTCACTTATCAAATAAAAGAAGTGAAACTTCAGTAAATCGACAAAAAATTGAGATGAATATAGGGTGAATATAAGTGGGGAATATAAGGGTAGGATAATTACAAGGATTATTTATAAAATTTAGTACTTTAGTATAAATGCGACGAAAATTGAATGAATCACTCATTCAATTTTCGTTATTAAATTTAAAAAAAAATATTTAAAAAAGTACGCTTTTGTAAGTATCCCAACTAAACAGTAGAAAATTTTCAAAATATTGACTCAGAAAAAGTTATTTGATCTTTTAAACTCAAGCTTCCTTACTATTTATTATACGAATATTTATCAAAAAATATTAACCTTCAATTGAATCTAGCACCACAGGTTTTTTTAAGATAAGTTTTTTGATGTGAAACATCTATAGCCGCACGTAAAACCGATTTCTGGCGTGGCGACGCATGCCGTGGCGACGGGTCGCCACGCTATACATAGGTATACTAATTTACACCCTATTACCTGAGAGTTAAGGTTTATAGATAAAAACTGAAACCCTTTTTTATATTTAATTAATTATATTCATATTATTCATATTAGTAACTATATAAATTATATTAAGCTTTCATTTTTACATGAAAGGTCATTTCCTTATAGTCAAAGAGGTTCAATTATTTTTAAAACGAATAAACATAAACTACCATTAATTTTAGCTGGAGATTTTAATGTAAATTTGCAAGAGCTGAATCAATGCCATTAATGACATTTCTTCAAAAAGAATTTCAATTGCAAATCAACAACAATCCAAAAGAATCTACTACCAAATATGGAACAACTATAGATGCTGTATTTGTGAGATATCTTGATAATGTTTCATCCAATACTTTTGTAACGTTGTTTAGTTATCATCGACCAATCGTCACAGTAATACCGGCAGAGGAAACATCGAATATAACTATTACTGAAGTCACAGAGAGAGAGAGAAAATATTTAAATTGTGGCCACTTGATATTAATATCGAATTTTTATATCAAATGTAAATAAATGCTTATTAAATAAAGTTACCATTTTCTGTAAGAAATTCGTAATACTTCAGTTTTTCATTAGTATTTTCTTAGTACTTCCTTTTTTCTTTCCTGTAATAATATTATCGTTTATGCATATTACTTGTTACGTGTTTATTTACATGTACACACACGATATTTCACATCTGCCAGGCGTCCCATGACGGCTCACATAGCTCGGCGGCTCAGTAGCTATTGAATATTATTTTGTACTTTTTGTTCGGCTAGTTACTAAAACCAGATTTTATAGTTTTTTTTTAAATTATTATTTGTTTTCTTATGCGTTCTGATATCTACAAAATCGTACAATTTTGGTACAATTGTTACTGATCCTTGATAAGTGTACGAAGTTTCAATTCACTCCGATATTTTATCGTGTTGTGTTTCGCCTATTCTCATATCGTATCTATTCGTTTATTCTGTGCAGTGAATACAGAGGGCACATCTTAGCTGCCACCCCAGAGGATGACACGTATACAAATCTTTGCAACTTATATGTGTGTCTATGTCCATACCTAGAAGTGTACATTTATTTACAGTTGCAAGTTTCGTGCTATTAAATGAGAATTTATATCTATGCGGGATTTTTGGTGTGGATAAAATAGTATAAGGCAATTGAACACACACAGACAGACATGCGCACGCGAACGCACGCACGCACACACACACACACACACACACACATTATTATTATTCGCTATCTATATAGGGACATCATTACCGAGACACCACACCCGAGATAATATACAAAAAGTGGTTTTTAGCAGGTCATTATTATCATAACCATATCGCAACCACATATGGTCCAAATACACTTATTAGCGATACTTATGAAACAACAATCATACAAATACATTGATCAGATGAAGTTGACGAGTCACGATAGCCGAGTGGTTGGGTGATCGGAATTCGACTCAAAGGACCGAGTTAAAACCCCAGGTGGTACGCTTATACCAAAAGTTTTTTTTAACAACACTTATGTATAATTTATATCGTTTGCGTGGACATAAAGACAGCGACAGACTCACCACACGTCATGCTGTCCTAAAAATGTCCGGTGAAAGCTGGGTCGAAACGACTTAATTGTCTTGATCTCTGTCTGCCCAAGTATTGAAAACAGCTTGAAGTGAATTTTATATACGACTTAAAAATATAAAAGTTATTAAATTAAAGAAAAATTCTTATTTTTTTCCTTTTTAATTTAATAACATAAAAGTTCAGCATAAATGTGCTTTAAAAATCAATAAAATTTCATAATATAAAAGTTAAGATTATTGTTACACAAACTAAAGATTACTGTTGCATCGCATAAATACATTTCGACTTCCACGTAGCACACGACACGGACATAGACGTATATGCTTACACTATAGTTTGCCTGCATCTTGATCTGTGCATTATACCGATAATTCTGTACTTGACCGAGATAACGGCCTGTAAATGTCTACTACAGGACATAGTTCTCTCCTTTAATGAGTATTTACCACGATCGCTATTTACTTAAATTTGGTCTGGTATTTTTCGAGATAGTAATGACGCGTACTATCGGTAGCCATTGCCATTTACAAGGCTATTCCCTCAGCTGCCTCTTACAATATCCTCGGGAAGATTAGTTCTCACTCCGACACCACTCTCAAGATCATTCTGAGAGATCCATTAATTTCCCGGGTTAAAAAGCATTACTTAATCTTCCGCGGAACCCCAACACTGCTTATTAAAACCCATTCCATAAATTCATGCCAAAGCATGAATTTAATGACCCCCTGCACTTTTTTGGGACAAAAATATCATTGAAATATTTTATATTTTTCCGCAACTATGATAACATTAAAAGTTAATCTACTTTGTAAACTATTCCAGTGTTTAAACTACATTCAAACCGTTTAGCCGTTTGAGTTACAAGCATCAAAACATTTTGAGATTGAAACTAAACCTGTAAAATACTGTAAAATTATTTAAGCTTATATTTAGTATGAAAACAATTTTCAGAACAATATAAAACCCCTCCTTATGAGCTGGACTTGCAAACTTCATATAATCAGGCACGCTTTCCTCGCGATGGCTTCTGTCATCACCGAGCCCGTGCTTAACCACGATTGCAAGGTGGCACCAACTGTGTCTGCAACACTGCCACCAGCAGCGTCGTAGCAAGAGTAACGTTGGCTCCGGCAAGATTTGAATTTTGCATCAAGTGCAGCAATATTTTTTATAACAAAAGACCCTTTGTCTACGTGGCCGTCCCCCTATAATTCTTCTTATTTTTTTACCGGATTTTATGGTCTAGAGCCTCAGTTCCTAAACCCTCAGACTCTAGGGCCTCCAGGTCTAAGTTTACTTTTACTTAGTTTAGGGAAGTAAGACTCGTCGATGGTGGTTTAAGTTGTCGTGGTGGGTTTAAGGTAACGTAAATGAATGTTTAACTTCAATTATATTACGACTGTTTTTACATATTTAAATAAATACAATTTAAACAAACAATTTTTTTACCACTCCGAATGGGGAGTTTCTAAACTAAATAGTTAGAAATAGAATCGATTAGTTCCTTGTGCTCTGGCAGAGTAAACATGGATGGGATCATTTGTTTGATTAGACAACTTTACTTTTTGCATCCACTCACAGCAAATATAAATATATCTTCACGAAGTTTTCAATACTTGGGTAGACAAGAGGTCTGGACAATTACGTCGTTCCGACCCACTTTCCACCGTGGGACAATGTGACAGGTGGTAAGCCCGTCGCCGTCTCAATATTGATATAACTCGTACATAAGTTTTTGAAAAAATCCCATTAGTACGAGCCTGCCATCTGAGGATCGAACTCGGGACTCTCGACTCGAAATTCCGACGACTACCACTTGAAATTCCGGCCACTACCACTCGGCTATCGTAACTCTAATCAGCACTAGTAATTAATTAATTAAACAATCGATTCTTACTTTTTTCAAAAACTTGGAACTCTGTCGCAACGCAAATTTTCATAGTGAGATCTTCACATTATGAGTATTTGTCGAGTTTTGGGAATATGGTATAAATCTAAACGACCAAACGACAAGAAGGGCGTCCACCGGAACGAGCTAAGCTTTGAAAGTGGTCTAGTAGTAAAAAATCTGGGAACCTCTGATCCAAGGCATCCATCAACCCTCCTCAGTCTAAATGTATGTTACATGTGTAGTGCTTTCATTATATAAGTATAAGGATTTAATTAAATACATACCTTTGTTTTGTAGCTGAGGTATAGAGTAACTGGCAGCAGATTCCGGCGTCGGCTGCAGCCCGGGGCAGCTGATGCGCAATGTCGCAGCTGACACAGCACTGCCACCAACGTCTGCTGAGTAATTATATAATTTGTTCTTGGCGATAGAAAATCAGTTTCGTAATGAGGTTCCACTGGCGGAGAAGAAACTGCTGATATATCTAGGAAAAAAAATTATAAAAAAGTTAATATGTATCCTTTCATCCCCATTTTAATCCCCTATGATGTATTGCTTAAAGTGTTAAAACGGAGATTCTTTTTAATTGTAAGCATTACCGTACATACCAACTTTCATAACTCCAATAAAAGAAAACAACGTTCAAATAAACCGACTTCCGAAACAAAAAGTATGAACTAACTTAGAGACATTTCATTTAATGCACCTCTTATGCAAATGTGAAAAATATTATTATTATATTATTCATTATTATTATAAGTCACGATAGCGGTGTAGTTCGGTGATCGGAATTCGAGACAAAATACGCTGTAACAATGAGCTTTTTAAAAAATTATCTACGATTTATATAGTTGCCTTAGATATAAAGAAAGCGATAGGTTCACCGCCTGTCACGTTGTTCCAAAAAGTCTTCGGTGAAAGGAGACCCACCTTAGGACAGGAATTAATTGTCTTCTGTCTACCTCAGTATTAGGATTGGAGTAAAGATATTTTTCTTCATGCACGTAAAAATATATACAACAACAAGTACATAAATAATTCAATACATTCAAAAATTAAAAAAGGCATTAAATAAGACAAATTATATATATATATATATATATATATATATATATATATATATATATATATATATATATATATATATATATATATATATATATATATATATATATATATATATATATATATATATATATACATACATATATTTATATATATATAAATAAATGCCTTTTTTCAGCCAGTCGCAGTCATTACATTAGCCGGAACAAACAGACCGACAGACAGACAGACAAAAATTGTAAAAATGTTATTATGGTGCATGTACCGTATTTAGCTGGATTTTGAGAAATTTTACAAACAATTTTTACCTATTTTTTAATAAAAAGTATCCTATGTTGTCCCAGGTGGCAGTACCAATAAGTTTTTCAAAAATTTATGAACTTACTTCGTTGGCTTGGACATAAAGAAGGCGACGGGCTCACCTCCTGTCACGTTGACCCGAAAATATCTTCGGTGGAAGTTGGGTCAAAGGCCTTACTTCGTTTGATATCTCCATCAGCGAGTATTTTTTAGGTATATGGTCACAAGTGTTGGAAATTTATCTAAGATCCGATGTTCATATAGCAAATAAATTAATATCTTGACGCAATTTCAATTTTCACTTTATTGGCAGGTGGCTCACGTGATGGTAAGTGATTATCGCCGCCCATGAACACCAGCAATACCAGAGGCTTAGCAGATGCGTTGCCTGCCTTAGAGTGCCCCCCTCCCCCAGAATTGGGGGGTGTGTGGGCCACCGGTTATCTGCACTTACTAGACGAAATGCAGAAGTTTGTTAGACTTCTACTTCACGCCGGTATTCTGTGAGGTCGTGGTACTTCCCCGGTCGAGAAGGCACATTCATGCAACAACAAAAGCTGATGCGTGGCTCTACCACTGTTAAGATATCTAAAACTATTTTATTTAAATATTTATATAATAAATTTATTTTTTCTGACAATCATTTCCTTACCTTTATTGCTTAGCCAACGTGCCGCAAGGTATGCCTTTTATTCTGCATTCTAAGGAATTTTATTTGGAATTCCTCCCACGCGTTGCCGCGCAACCGGCGCTCTCGCATATATGCGGAATGTAGATCTGCATCGCGATCTCAAACTGCCTACAATGGCAGCGCTATTTAAAAAGTTCTCCATCGACTACTTCGATAGGACGAACTTACATACAAATCCGCTAGTGGCAGCGTTAGGGAATTACACACCCGCGCGCGATACTCCACCTCAATTGAGGCGCCCGAAATGCGTCATCATAGACGATGATGACGCAATCACCCGTGTCAACAATGCGTATGAGGCCCCGCCCCCTACGTACTTTCGCACACACACAGACACAAGCCGCATTCTGCGGCTTACACAACCTCGCCATCGTCGTAATTTCACGACTAGTACGAGACTTTCTCGTGGTCGTAGTCGTCACTAAAAGGTTAACACAAGGCGATCCGAGAGGAGATTTTCCTCCAAACCAACTGGGGCCCTCGGATCGCATGGCCCCTCCCCCATGTCGGAAGTCATCTCTTTCGTTCTAGGGGACGCAGCGCTTCGCAGCAGCAGCCATTATTGTCTTCAACTCTAACTTGCGAGCCTGTCCTCGCAAGTCTCCTTAGACGAAGCTGTAAAGGCCTCCGGGCCAACAGCATCCCGTGGATGGTTTTAGTCGGTATGCTTCTCCTTCTGAGATTCGAGCCCGACACTGTTCGTTTCGGTGACACGGTTCGGTTCGTTCCCGGCCAAGGGACGTTCGTGCATAAAACATTTCCTCCATGGTTATCAAAAAAAAAAAATCCTCCCACGCGTGTAAACATCTCAATATTTAATGATTTCCAAATATCACACAGTACTACAGAGTAGGTATAAGTGCTTGTAACCTAAAACAGAAACGTGAAAGCAACAACTGAATAATAATTAGATAAATGAAATATTGATAGAAGGAAAACGTTAATTTTATTTTGTACTAACCTTCCATGGCTAAACTTTCCAATATGGACCGTCGATTTAAATGCTCTTATTTTTATTATAGATAGTACTCACTAAAATAATGCGTTTTGTAAAGTTTTAGATTGCGAAAACTTACGGATCACGAGATATATTTATTTTAACGTTTAACTTTTCCATACAAATTTGCAAATAAGTTAATTGACGTGTCAAATAAATTTGACAACTGATTGTCAAACGTCAATTACTTCACTTTGTCCTCACAGTTGAGATCGTTTAAAACGTACTAAGTTTATCAAACAAAACAAAACCGAATCAGCGCACCCCACTATCCACGTGGTCCTGTTTGCCCTACCCCTAGAGTGTATATAAGAGCTCGGAGGCGCGGAGGGTGAGCAGTGCCGCCGCAGGGAAGCGCAGGCACTGAGATCGTGTCAGTTAAGGCGAGCTCAGGTGCCTACGCTTCCATACGATAGGGCAAAGGGACTGCTCATCCCGCAGCGCCGAAGCTGTCACGGAGCGCCAGAGCACGACTTCCCCACTTCTAACACCCCCCAAAAACAAAAAAACATTTAATCTAGTGTCAAAATGCAATTTAGTATATAGTTTTGTTCATATAATAAAGTAAAGCCATTGTTTTACTTTATACCACTTTACTTTATACCACAATATACTTATTTTTAATACTTATATTTAATATATATAATAAAGTAAAACGAATGGTAAGGAAAGAAAATCAGATTACAATCATTCTATTGACTAAATATCGCTATTCTTACCTCAAAATTTTAACCATGGATATCTCCATAACAATGGGGTTCCGCAGGGTCGGAATGGCACTGGTAGGTAGCCCTCCCACCTTTCCACACTTCGCCGCTAAAACTGATATATTGATGGTCCATATTGGAACTATTAACTGAATATCGCTATTCTAACCTCAAAACTTTTAACCATGAATATCTCCATAACCATGGGGTTTCGCAAGTTGGGAATGGCAAGGGGGGGAGGGGTTATACCCCCTCCTCCCTTAAAACCTCAAATATCGATGGTCCATATTGGAAAGTTTAACCCCTTCCTTAGACTAATGATATCCACTATTTATGTAAATAAAAATTTTAAAAACACATATTTTTTAAGTCCCGTTATTCCGCGTCGTACTTCCGATTACCCAACCACTCGGCTATCGTGAAAGTAACATATAGCAAGGACAATTTACATAAACCTATACCTGGGCTAGCGTAGGTAAAATAAATAACTAAATATCTTCACGCAATTCTTAATACAGGGGTAGACAGAGGTCTAGCCTAGACAATTAATTCCCTTCGGTCCACCTTCCACCGAAGATATTTTCGGGACAACGTGACAGGTGGTGATCCCGTCGCCGTCTTTATGTCCAAGCCAATGATATGAATCGTACACGGGTTTTTGAGAAAAGCCATTGGTACAAGCTTGCCACCTGGGGATCGAACTCGGGTCTCTTGACTCGAAATTCCGACCTCCCAACCACTCGGCTATAGTGACTACGCTAGCGTAGGTGAAGAAACAATACAGCTTTTTTTTTAAATAATCACGATACTAAACTATTTCAAAGAGAAAATTAAAGTACTAGGAAAAATTATTGTATGAATCTAAAAAGAACGTTACCTTTTTCAAGATGAAGTTTTTCGATTCCTCAGTATTTCTTGTGCGGATATGTGATTTATGGAACAAAGTGATCTCTTCAAGGTCACCACATCTAGAATATTCCTCGCATTTGATACGTCGCACGTAGAACACAAACAGGACAATTTGAAGGTAGGAGAGTTGTAATCTACCGTCTGGAAAAAATATTGTTCGTTGACTCGGCAAGTTACATGTTTCTAATAGATACCATTCGTAAGAATTCATATTTAGAACATTAATGACAAGTCTGTACACTTATAACATTTATTAAAAGCGTAACACAAACAACACTAAAGATCGCCCACGACTTTGCCCACGCGACTTACTGAAACCAGGCACAGTGCAACCATATAAAAGCTTGCTCACGATCACTTATTTTAATATATGTAATTTAGGCACTCAAAAACTTAAAATGTAAATTTCTATTAGGAAATAATATTTGACTAATAAGTATTTACAGTATAACTTTCTATTGTCAAATAATGTTTCAATCAATCGGATCCGGCTCAAATAACAATGTTTTTTTTGGATGGATACAAGACCACTATCACTACCTTTAAATAAAATTAAATAGTATATTGTACTTACCGGAATACTTGTGCGTTTAGTGACAACGCCGACTGGACATCGATTAATTTTTTAAAAAGCTGCTTAGAGCTGTCCATCATCTTTATATTGAATTGAATAGTCTTTACGATTACATCGATTAATCGCCCCAATCGATTATATACCAATAATTCTTTATAACATTTTGTAACAATCGTTTTAATAATAAATTTGCGGTGCCAAGATTGATATACAATAATAAAAGGATAGCTCAAAGAGTATAATTAATGATTACCAATAAATGAATTCAAATAATGTAAATTTATCAAAACTTGGCGTCCATTTCAGTAAACAGCGCATATTAAAATATTTAATTTCAAGTAATAGAAACAAATATAGCTAAGAAAATTAATATTTGCTTTTTGCCAGCTTAAAAAAGTCACGATAGCCGAGTGGCTGGGTGATCAGAATTCAAGTCGAGAGACCCGAGTTCGATCCTCAGGTAGCAGGCTCGTAACAATAGTTTGTTTCAAAACCTATCTACGATATATTATATCGTTGGCTTGGACACAAAGATGGCGACGGGCTCACCACTTGTCACGTTGACCCAAAAATGTCTTCGGTGGACGGTGGGTCAAAGGGACTTAATCGTCTAGACTAGACCTCTGTCTACTCCCGATACAGGGGTGAGAAATTCAGTGAAGATTATTTTTAATATTTATTTTTTTATAATAATAAATAGTATAATATTATTATGTTCAATATTGTATTTCATATGTCAAAATTTACAAAAAGACTTCCCACGAAGTTTCTTTTGTCATTTTTTCTTTGTTAGACGTACCTCATTAGGAAACTAAAACTTTTAGCTCAGTAATCGATTGCACCGTTAATCGAAGAAAATGAATTTAAAAAATCGATGTTCTCCACTATATACGTCGCTATGGTCTGCGATTCTATAAAAGTCAATCAAAGGGAGGGTAGTTTAAGCATAAAATACCTAAAACATATAAGTGGGTTTTCTGATTTAAGTAGCATTTTGAACGATTTTGACCACAAAAATATGATATATACACACACGATAAATATGATATAAACACGCATGAAAAATATGATATAAACACATACAGGCAAACGTTACCTAAGTCTTATTCCTGGGAGTTGACACAGTCCAATACACGTAATAATTATTTATGTTCACGCATTTCCCAAAACTGAGGTAAGCAGAGGGCTTGACAATTAAGTCCTTCCACCCATCCATTACTACGGTAGATATTTGGGACAACGTGACAGGTGGTAAGTGAGTAAAGGGGTACAATTCGGAACTACTATGTGTCGTTAAAAGGGTAATGAACGTTTGTATAGGAATTTCATAAACAAATATACAACCGAATTAAGAACAGTTCTCTTTTTCTATCGGTTAAAAATCTCTTAATATGGTAAAAACAAATAAAATTTTTCTTATACAATATAATGGCACCGTCACAACCCATTATTTGCTACAGATATATTGCAGGCGCTTGAACACTAAACTGTTATACGAGGTTACGTAAAAAAAATAAAATATGAGGGCCTACTACAGAACCTCCTCCGTTTTCTCGTCAGTTAAGAACTATATTTGCGTATCTTGGAGCTAGGATCTCGTTTTTTATTTAAGCCCGCAACCTTTACTTTCGTAATTTTGGACATCCCATATCATATTCTAAATTAGTGTCCTCTTGTTTGCAATTGCCGTGTGGTATCGCCGTAATTACATAAGATCCTCTTTCTTCCTGTGTGTGGGCGAGAGGCGACAAAGGGAAAAGTCATTTTTTTTTAAACTTTATTTTTAGTTGCCTCTTATATCGTTGCCATATGGCTACCGGCGGGATATAAACTCAGATAATACCAGACCAAAATTCAGCAGCCTTGAGACGGCCAACAGCTCCGCTGGAAATCGTTGGTTGTGTAAGTTGGGTGTCTGGTACTGAAATTGCGCATCCACCTGCCGCCTCCTTGGGTACGTAAAGTGATTTATGGGTGCAGAAAGTTTGCTTTCCTTTAAGTTTTCTCTTAAATTGGCCGGCCAGAGACCAATGTGAAAATGAAGAATTAAAAGCTATTGTGGAAGCGGATCCATCACAAAGCACTTTCAAAGACAGATGCTGGCTTCGAACTTAGTTATAGAACTGTGTTAATCCACTTGAAGCAAATCGGGCAAAGCAAAACTTGAACAATGGGTACCTTATGAATTGAGTGAATCGAACTTGCAAACACGCGTCGACTGCTGCGATACATGTTTTGTTAATAATGAAGGGATTTTAAATTGAATCATTACTTATGATGAAAAGTGGATACTGTGTGATAATCGGAAGAGCTCGTCGCAATGGCTGAGCTTTTGAGACCCAGCCAAATCCTGGCCTAAGCGAAAATTGACTCAGAAAAAGTTACTGTGAGTGTTTGGTGGACTAGCGCCGGTGTCGTTCACTACAGCTTTCTAAAGGCCAAACAAAAAGGATTAGTTAATGCATTTAATGTAACTGTGTCATCTAGTTGTAGTACTCTGAAAGCCTACTGGCATTAATATAACATAACGCACATAATTAAGTCAGGTCTAAAACAAAAACAATATAGTTAAAGCGCCATCTCTTGACCAAAAGAATTATTATCACCAAGGTATGCACTCTATTCGAGCTAAACAATCTTACGTACTTGCGTTCTCGGTAAAAAATTAAAAAAAAGTATTGTTATTATTATATAACTATATCCCAAGTTTCTCTTGGTGAGAAGAATACGAAATAAAATAATTCCCCATCTAATTTCGATAAACTAGGGTCATATTCGAAAATTATAAATTATTGTACTAAAATAAACTTAGATGTCACTATTATCACAAATTAACAACATTTTCTGGTGCAGGTGGTTACAATTTAAGTAAAGGGAAACTTAAAGGAAAGGGAACTTTCTTCATTCAGAGATCACTTTATGTACTCAATTGTTTTTTTTTGTCTGTATTGTATATATGTGTCATACCCTGTTTTGGAAATTAACTATTCCTTCTTTTTATATATATGTATATATATATATATATATATATATGTATATATATATATATATATATATATATATGTATATATATATATATATATATATATATATATATATATATATATATATATATATATATATATATATATATATATATATATATATATATATATATATATATATAATATATATATAATGTTTTTAACTCTACAATTATTGGTCGATTAGTTCCTTTCTTTCCTTGTCCTCGGAAAATATCCTTTACGTTGCTGAGCTGCAAGTCGATACTTAGGTTTTTGGAGAGGTTCACGATAAACGACGTTAGGTCGGCCTTACTCTCCTTTTCTCTCATAGGTACGTTCTGGATCTCAATGCCATTTCTTCTATTCGCACGCTGTAGCTCATCAATTTTTTCTTGCAGAAGTATAATATATTGTTGGTTGTCCTTGTATTGTTTTTCTAATGTATTAATTCTTTTATTCATTTCTTCGTATTTTGAAGCCAAAAAATCAAGAGATTTCTCTATATCCGAATTAATCTTATTAATGTTATTCAAACAAGTCTCCATTTTTGTAAATTTGTTATCATGATCTGCTTTCCAGGACTTAAGCATTTCCGTTACTTCATGTTTAAATGAAAGGAAGATATCTTTTCATAGGTCCTCGTCGTCTTTTTTGTCTCGAAGATATAAAAGAAGTCCCCTGCTTGGAGATGTCTGAGTCTGAAGCAGCTTTGTTTGGTGACCGCAACATACTAGTTTTGTATTACTACTTGTCAAAAGTTATGAGCAATAATGGGTTTGTAGTATTGCTTTTTTATCTTTGCAGGCGCTTTTCGGATTTACAGAACGGCGAAGTCTATTGACGAAGACAGCTATATCAAATATCGTTAAGCGTAAAGAGTAGGGCTTACCTCGCTGCTTTGCTGTTCTGCCCTGGTACGCACTCGAGTTTTCTTTGACTTATTTTTGTGAAGAAATAAAAATATTTATTTACGAGCAACACAGAGGACACGTCTTTACGTTTTCGCGGTGCGGAGGGAAGGGGGAAATTTAGGTTAAACAGTAGAAACAGTTTTATTTAAACGACTTTTCGCTCATTACTGTGAGACGCTTATTTCGCGTTGAAAATGTTTTACTCGACATAAGTCAGTGTCCAAGTGCTCCTTTAATAAAGCTATGGGCGAAGAAGTTCGAAGAGACGGATCTACACTAAATGTGAAACAAACCGGCGGCCCACGGACTTCTCGGAGCGAAGAGAACGTGCAGCAAGTTTCCGCTTCTGTTCGACGTGATCCAGATTTATCGACACGCAAACGTTCGGCTGAATTAGGATTATCCCGCACATCATTACGCGGTATTTTAAAATTATATTTGAAATTACATTCATATAAGATCTAGCTAGTGCAAGAACTAAACCCTAATGATTTAAATTTGCGTAAGTCATATGCCGAAACAATGTTAACTCGTTTCAGTAATTTTCACAATATCTGTTTTTCTGACGTAGCCCATTTCCACCTAAATGGACATGTAAACAAACAGAAATGCAGGTATTGGAGAAGCGAAAATCCTAAAGCTAAACATGAGAGGCCACTTCACTCTCCTAAGGTAAGTGTATGGGCTGCAATTTCAACAAAAGGAATCATCAGACCTTACTTTTTTGAAGATTCTCGAGGCCGATCAGTTACTGTTAATTCTGCCGAGTATGTGAAAATGTTACGGGAGTTCTTAGCACCGATGCTACTGGAATTTGCTGGCTATAATCGTAACACATGGTTTCAACAAGATGGAGCCACGTGTCACATATTGAACGAGTCCTTGCCGGTGGTCAAAGACATGTTTCCGGAAAAGCTGATATCCAGACGGGGTGACATCCCATGGCCACCCAGAAGTCCAGATCTATCCCCAGCAGATTTCTTTTTATGGGGTTATTTAAAGAGTCGTGTCAACCGATAAACCGAATACACTGCGTCAACTTAAAGAAAAAATCATCGAAGAGATGACGGCGTTCTCGCGGTCTCTTTGCAGAAGAGAAGCAGAGAGTGGTCGGAATTTCCAGTCGAGAGACCTGAGTTCGATCCCCAAATGGCAGGTTCGTACTAATGGGATTAATTCAAAAACTGATGAACGAATTATATCGGTGGCTTGGACATAAAGATAAATAATATATGTAAATATTTGGAAAAACCAAAAGTGCACGCCTCATAATCTCATTCATTACAATAAAATTGAGACTATTGGTAAAAGTATATATGATATAAATTTGTAGATACACACGTTTTCATGTGCCATACCTCTCGCACTGTCTTAAAACTTTCAAGGTGTCACTACTGTTGATTTGAGTGCTGATTTAAATTGAAAATTTGAATCATAATAAATAGAGTTAAGAAAATCTGAGTAACAACTAAAGTGTAATATAAGGAAGCTACAAGTATATTTATTTTATTTTAAATTAAAAATCTGACATTTTAGGCTCATTTAATTTATGAAATAATAATAAAACTACATCGAATTATACCGTGAAAAGTAATAGCCTTCTATTCCTCAAAATACTGAAGCCTAGAAAAAAAACCAATTCGATAAGTGAAGTATTTCGCTCGTTATCGTGACCACAAGATATGGGATCCGCACGTACGGACCGACACACGGACTTCCAATACAGAACTTTTTTTAAACAACTTTTTAGTTTAAATAATAAAAAGAGATTTAAAAATATCATGAGTGTTAAAAATAGTGTTATTTTTCAACATTTGTCTATTAATATTCACTTATAAAAGCAATAAAGAATAAAAAAGTGACATTTTAAGTTGGAGAATCACTCGGTGTGCGTAGTCACAGTAATACCCACCTCAACGCTTCGCTTATAAGGCGTGCTTTACGTTCATTTACGTTACCTTAAACCCATAACGCCAACTTAAATTTCCATCGACGAGCCTTACTTCCCTAAACTAAACTATTGAACTAAATACTAGAAAATATTTGGATAAATACTGCCCAGCGGTCTGGAAGTTATAATAAGTAGTAAATGTTTTAAATAACGAAATTATTGTTGTTTATTTTTTAACTTTACGTATTTTCTGATGCCGGGGTATTAGGAGGTCTAATTTAGTCCTTTTGAATCTCATTTCACTGGAGCTTATTTGGAACCACGTGACAGGTGATGAGCCGATCGCCGTCTAAATGTCACCACGATATGCACCGTTAGCTTAGATATTTTACAACATATATATTTATATAAATAAATATTTACTCGACGGCGACGGGCTCACCACCTGTCATGTTGTCCCGAAAATATCTTCGGTGGAAGGTGGGTCGAAGGGACTTAATTATCTAAACTAGACCTCTGTCTCCCCCTGTATTGGGAATTGCGTGAAGATATTTTTTTATATATTTTTTATAATAAATATTTATTAATACATATGAACATCCATGACTCGAGTCATTTATATTTATCACACAAATCTTTGTCCCTATCGGTACGATATATTAAGTGTAATATTATTATAGTTATTACACCTGGACATAATTACCTACTGGTAATCGGAAAAGTGACTGAAAAGGATTTTGTTTTACTAAACAAAACCCTTTCCAGTCACCTTTCCGATACATTGTTGACCCGGTAGTATTAATAGTGAAGCACTTAACCTTTGACACTCGCACAAGGGCAGTCGTAATAGCTGCCAAGAGTCAATTAAGGTCGCTGAGGTTTATTCCGATATATGTACTAATGTTAACTACATTCTGACGTTAAAAATCAATAAGCAGACATTGATTCGTAATAAAAGTAATTTATGTTCTCGTATTGGTTTTGAATATCGTCGGAGGAAGGTGGGTCAAAGGGACTTAATTGTCTAGACTAAACCTCTGTCTACCCCTGTATTAGGAATTGCATGAAGATTTTTATTTATTTATTTATTTACTACATTGAACCTGGGACCGCAGATCTTGTGCCACCTTGAAAATTGTGGTGCACACCACTCATCCACGGAGATCGTCCTAATAAATATTTGACAACAATTAAAAACAATATTTTCAGACACACCTGTAGGATAGAATAGGATATCGTCAAAAAAACTTCAATATTAAATAAAAAAGTAAACACCTACAATCTATACGTTTATTATTTTTCGATTGTTGCACAAGAAAACCTTCATGGTTTTGAGGTTATTTTAAAGCATTTCACGGTAATACCTTCGAAAAGGTACGAAACGGTAATACCCTGTAATAAATATGAAGGTTATACCCGGAGGAGTATAATATTTACACGCATTTTCCAGTACAGGGGTAGGCTGTGGCAGATTTTAGTCCTTTCTACAAATTTAAAAGGAGCTTGTTTTGGGACAGCCTAATCCGAGTAGTTGGGTGGTCGGAATTTTGAGTCGAAAGGCCCGAGTTCGTTCCCCAGGTGGCAGGCTCGAACAAATGGGGTTTTCAAAAACTTATGTACGAATTACATCGTTGGCTTGGTCATAAAGACGGCGATGGGCTCCCCACCTGTCACATTGTCTCGAAAATGTCTTCTGTGGAAGGTGAGCCGCAGGGACTTAATTGTCTGGACTAGACCTGTCTAAAAAAAGGACACATCTTGTCAAAAAAAGAAAATATCTGTACGCAATTCCCAATACCGGGCTAGAAAGATGTCTAGACAATAAGGTTGTTTCGATCCACCGTCCATCGAAGATATTTTTGAGAAAACGTGACAGGTGATGAGACTGTCGTCGTCTTAATGTCCAAGGCAACAATATAAATCGCATACAAGTTTTTGAAAAAAAAAATCCATTAATATGAGCCTATCATCTGAGGATCGAGCTCGAAACTATTGTATCGAAAATATTGAAACCGCCTTCACGCTGCTCTGCGTGTTGGCGGAATTCACACGTCCACGAAATGACATTTTACAGTAAATTGATCTTTACTGTTGATGTAATAGTAAATTGAGCAGTTAAAAATACTTTTAACATTTTTAGTGGTGCCGGGGATCGAACCAGTGTCACTCCTGTCCTTAGCAAGCGCCATGACCACAAGGCAACATCTTTTAAAGTAAAGTAAATATAAGTAGCAGAAATTTATAACTCAAATATTTATAGTATCAACATTTGTTTCCGCAAGGTGTATGAAGTAGTAGTACAAAGAGTGATAAAATTTGATCCCATATATAAAATATTAATATTGAACACCAGAATAAACAAAAAGCCCTTTTTCAATAAACAACTTTTTGACAAAAAGTTTTGAAGTAAATTGATACTAAGTAGAATATACGAAACAAAATCAGTAAGCAACATTCTACTATAAACGGAACGTAAAATGATATGATTTTGCTTAACTAGGGAGTTGTGGGCAGTGTTACCTAAGCTGTTAAGAGTTGTGTGTGTAATCTAAGCGAAACAAAACGGATCAAATCTCTTACCATCAAATATCTATGATTGTTTTGATAAAAAGAAATGATAAACGTGATATTCGGGGAACAAAAAACCTTTTTAGGTTATTTAGACGTGCGATTTGCTATGTGTTATCGACTCCACATCTACACGAATTTAACCAGGACTGGTTTAGACAGAGGTCTAGACCGTTAAGTCTTTTGAACCCACCTTACACCAAAGCCAATTTGGGACTACGTAACCGGTGTTGAACCTATGAACATCATAAATAAAAGTAATCTTTGGCGATAGGAACGGAAAAAATTTAATTTCTCACCCAAAAGCAGAATTATTTTTTGGTGGGGATATATCTCGATACAAATTATTAAAAAAAACGTTTGTGTATAAATTCGACGACCCGTCAAAATTTCAAGACTTTCTCTGACTCAAAAATCAGACAGAGACTTAAAAATCTTTCGAAGACTTTGAGCGACCACCAACATACAGATTCATACATAATAGACATATTACACCCTTAATAGACGTATTTATTCCTTCGACAATGTCGATAGGACAGTGGATTACTGTGGTCCGGGGGCATTGACTTTGTCTATTCAGTATACAAATATCAACGCTCAGGAAAATAATTTAAAGATTCGTAAATATAATTCAAAGCCTTTTTGAAATGATTGATTACTTGAACCTATTTGTACGTAGCTGCGGCCGCAGGTTCCAAAAAAAATATTTATTTTATAAAATATATTTAAAACTAGATTTACAATATAAAATAAATAGCTAACTAGTCTAATTACATCGAAGTGAGATGTATGAATGATATTTCTATATTACTGGAGGTTTCCGGTGCTTCGTCGGCATTCTAGTGTTTCTAAGCAATCGGCAGAATTGCAACCTCGGCGAGTCATAGTTTAGATATACGTAATTAATGTATGTTGTCCTTATTTTCCCAATTGTCCCTATCTTTTTATTATTATCAATAATAATTACTTCTATGAGTAATTATAATAATAAATATTTAAACTTTCAGGAGGCACTCGAGTCTTAATTGAAATGAACAATAATATATTTACGCCAATCCCAATAAGAGGTCGAAGACATTTTATGGAACATGTGTCGGGTGGTGAGCCTGTCGCTAACTTTATATCCAAGATAAAGATATAAATCGAACATCAGTTTTCAAAAACCCATTGGTACGGGCCTGCCCCCACGGGATCGCATTTGGGTCTCTTGATCGAATTCCGATCAACCAATCACTTGCTATCGTCACCGTTTTCTATCACTGAACGTTTAAACCTCTAGCGAAACTCAAACCACAGCACCCTTAGCTTCGAAAGCAGGTAAAGTACTTGTGTGTACGAGCCTTGGTGGAATCAATACAAACTCTATTTCCCCGGGGTCGCGTAACATTGAGTTATTCAACTTAATACTAGAAAGTATTGTGATAAATACTCCCCAGCGGTGTGGAAGTTATTATGTCGTTAGATATTCATTTCATAGGAAATGTTTAGGAAATTATCAATGTTTGTTTTTAACATTACCTACGTATATTAGCTGTAAAATTTTATCACATTCTGGTCAATAATTTTTGTGTGAAAATGTAATGAACATCTCTTCTCACAAACTTTCTTGATTTTAACATTAGTAGGATATTTTGAATATATATTTAACTGTCGTATATGTCCTTTCGTAGCGGATTTTGATTAAAATGATTCATGGGATGGGGACAACGTAATATTCAACACTCTGATTTCAATGTTAGTAGCACGCGAAAGTACCTGAGAAAATATAGAATATGGATAAAATGATTTACTACATTTTGAAAAAGTCACGATAGCCGAGTGGTTGGGTGGTCGGAATTTCGAGTCAAGAGACCCGAGTTCGATCCCCAGGTGGCAGTACCAATGAGTTTTTAAAAAACTTATGTACGAATTACATCGTTGGCTTGGACATAAAGACGGCGACGGGCTCACCACCAGTCACGTTGTCCCGAAAATATCTTCGGTGGAAGGTGGGTCAAAGGACTTAATTGTCTAGACTAGACCTCTGTCTACCCCTGTATTAGAAATTGCGTGAAGATATTTTTATTTATTTATTGAACCTGGGACTGCAGATCTTGTGCCACCTTGAAAATTGTGGTGCACACCGAGATCGTCCTAATAAATATTTGACAACAATTAAAACAATATTTTCAGACACACCTGCAGCTTAGAATAGGATATCGTCAAAAACTTCAATATTAAATAAAACAAACAACTATAATCTATACGTTTATTATTTTCAATTGTTGCACAAGAAAACCTTCATGGTTTTGAGGTTATTTACAGGGTTTCTAATGCATTACACGGTAATAACTTCGAAAAGGTACGAAACGGTAATAAGTCCTTTCTACAACAGTCCTTTCTACAAACTTCGAAAAGGTACGAAACGATAATAAGTCCTTTCTACAAATTTAGAAGGAGCTTGTTTTGGGACAGCCTAAGCCGAGTGGTGGCCGGAATTTTGAGTCGAGAGACCTATGTTCGTTCCCCAGGTGGCAGGCTCGTACCAATGGGGTTTTCAAAACTTATGTACGAATTATATCGTTGGGTTGACAGAAAGACAGCGCGGGCTCCCCACCTGTCACGTTGTCCCGAAAATGTCTTCTGTGGCAGGTGAGCCGCAGGACTTAATTATCTGGACTGAAGTTCAGATATATTTTTTTTTTTAGACAGAGGTCTACCTCTGTTTAAAAAAGAAAATATATTGTCAAAAACAGAAAATATCTCTACGCCATTCCCAATAATGGGCTAGAAAGATGTCTAAACAATTTAATATTTTCGACCCTCCGTCCATCGAAGATATTTTAGGAAAACGTGACAGATGATGAGACTGTCGTCGTCTTAATGTCCAAGGCAACAATATAAATCGAAAATCGAGCTCGAAACTATTGCATCGAAAGTATTGAAACCGCCTTCACGCTGCTCTGCGTGTTGGCGGACTTCACACGTCCACGAAATGACATTTTATGGTAAATTGATATTTACTGTAGATGTAATAGTAAATTGAGCAGTTAAAAATACTTTCAACATTTTTCGTGGTGCCGGGGATCGAACCAGTGTCATTCCTGTCCTTAGCATGCGCCATGACTACAAGGCAACGTCTTTTAAAGTTAAGTAAATATCGTAGCAGAAATTTATAACTCAAATATTTATAGTATCAACATTTGTTTCCGCTTATGAAATAGTTCAAAACACGCAAGGCGTGATAAAATTTGATCCCATATATAAAATATTAATATTGGAAACTAGAATAAACAAAAGCCCTTTTTCAATAAACAACTTTTGACAAAAGTTTAAAAGTAAATTGATACTAAGTAAATATAAGAAACAAAATCAGTAAGCAACATTCTACTATAAAGAGAATGTAATATGATATGATTTTGCTTAATTAGTTGAGGGCAGTGTGATTTATATTATGGTAATAATCTAAGCGAAACAAAATGGATCGAATCGCTTACCATCAAATATCCAAGATTGTTTTAAAAAAAGAAATGATGAACGTTATATTCGGGGAACAAAAACCTTTTTAGGTTATTTAGACGTGCGATTTGCTACGTGTTATCGACTCCACATCTACACGAATTTTCCCAGAACTATTTTAAGCAGAGATCTAGACCGTTAAGTCTTTTGAACCCACCTTACACCAAAGCCTATTTGGGACAACGTAACCGGTGTTGAACCTATGAACATCATAAATAAAAGTAATCTTTGGCGATAGGAACGGAAAATGTAATTTCTCACCCAAAAGCAGAATTTTTTTTGGTGCGGATATATCCCGATATAATGTGGTCCGGGGCATTGACTTAGTCTATTTAGTATACAAATATCAAAGCTCAGGAAAATAATTTAAAGATTCGTAAATATAATTCAGAGTTTTTGAAATGATTGATTACTTGAACCTATTTGTAAGTACGCGCATCTGCGCACTCGTCCACGGAGGTCGTCATAATATGTGTGCGGCATGGATCAGGACGATAAATAAAAACAGAAATGGTTACAAATAGCGTTTATTATTCTCCGGTCACAAACATGTGCACCGATTTCTCGGAGGCGGTGAGCCGTGCGAGGCGCGGCGCCGAGCAGCGCGGCCGCGCGCTGCGCGTCGTACCTGCAGTGCAGCGTGGACACCGTCGCGCTGCACGCGCTGCCCACGAACTTGTTCTGATTGCTCTCCTGTGGTCAACCAACGACACGTCTCAACTGTCTATAAAGTTGCATTGAAATACACTTAAGCTCTTACGCCATGATATATAGAGAATAATAAATACATGTATAGATAGGGACAACATCACATCATAAGCTTCATTGGCCTGATTGACCTCTACCTCCTATGTACACATCGAAATTTATAATTTCGCCAGGTTTAAGGTCCCGGGTTCGATACACGTGTCGGACGGGTCAATAAAGAAAACTAGAATTTCTACATTGTATCGGGTTTGGATATTTGAGTTTTACTTTCGGAATGGAGCAATGTATGTGATGTTTTCCTATCTATGTATGTTTTATGTATGTATTTATTTTTCCTATCCTTACACATTACTATAGTCAGCGGTCTAGATAGTAAAATATTGGTACGAGCTCGCCCGGGGATCGAGCTGAGTTTCCAGATTTGAATTCCGATCACCCGGCTTTTCGGCTGTCGAGGTATTATCACCAATAAGAATAAAGAAAATAATATATTCTTAATATATTAATATTCATTTATTATTAAAGCGTACAGAATAAAATTAAGTATGATTTATTATGAATTTTAATTATTGTAGAATAATTATTTAGAGTGGTAGGGTAATCGTTGGGTAAACGAATGTATGTTCTTATGTCGATGAATAAATGATTTGATTTGATTTGAATCGGAATTTCCAGTCAAGAGACACGAGTTCAATCTCCAGGTGGTAGACTCGTACAAATAACTTATGTACCAATTATATCGTTGTCTTGGACATTGAGACAGCGACGGGCTAACCACCTGATACGACGTCCGAAAATATCTTCGGTGGAAGGTGCGTCAAAGGGACTTAATTGTCTAGACTAGACCTCTGTCTACCCCTGTATCGGGAAGGGCGTAAAAGATATTTTTATTATGTTATATTTTAATTATTATAAGTTAAAAATTGCTGCCTTCGTTCCCACTACTGGTCTCTTGACTCGAAATTCCAATCACCCAACCACTGGCTATAATAACTTAAGTATACATCTGCTACTAGTTAGATATAAATTTCAAAACCGTCGTATGAACTTGCAAATTCCAGTTCAGTGATATTTTATGTGCTCGTAAATTCTTACATTTAAAAACCTTGAAAGGATTGTGTGACATTCTACATAGTTTGTTTCTTGTGATAGGTAGAAGCCATCTTTTAAACTCTCTCTCTCTCTCTCTCTCTCTCTCACACACACACATACACAAAATAAGGAAACAATCGTCGAAATAACAAAATATGTTTATTTTTTCATTAGTTAAGAACGATAGAAGTGACGATAGCCGAGTTGGGTTGGTGGTCGGAATTTGAGTCAATAGACCTGAGTTCGATCCCCAGTTGACAGGCTCGTACCAATGGGTTTTCAAAAACTTATGTACGAATTATACTCCACAGTTTGGTCGCAAAAGACGGCGACGGGCTCACCACCTGTCACGATGACCCGGGAATGTCTTTCGTGGAAGGTAGGCTGAAGGGACTTGAGAAGGGAATTGTCTAGACTAGACCTCTGTCTACCCCTGTATTGGGAATTGCGTGAAGATATTTATTATTATTTATTATTTATTTGTTAAGAATTATTATTTGATAACTTTCGTGGACGAGTGGCGGGCATCTGCTTATCGTTTATGATGAGATGTCGCGAACCTGAGGTCCCGGCAATTCTGATATCGGTCAATGTAGAATACCACTTCTTCTACGTTTTCTCGGTTCTGGTTGTTTTGTAGTAACTTCGTTGTTTCTGATTACATAACACAAGTGCAAGATCAGAGCAATGAATTACGTTAGCTGCGGCCGGAGGTTCCAAAAAATATTAACTTTATAAAATACATGTATAAAGTAAGTATAAAAAGTCACGATACGTGAGGTTATGGTTAACCATGTCAAGAGACCCGAGTTCGATCCCCAGTTGACAGGCTCGTACCAATGGGTTTTCAAAAACTTATGTACGAATTATATCGTTGGCTTGGTCATAAAGACGGCGACGGGCTCACCACCTGTCACGATGACCCGAAAATGTCTTCGGTGGAAGGTAGGTCAGAAGGGACTTAATTGTCTAGACTAGACCTCTGTCTACCCCTGTATTGGGAATTGCGTGAAGATATTTATTATTATTATTTATTTATTTGTTAAGAATTATTATTTGATAACTTTCGTGGACGAGTGGCGGGGCATTCACATCGTTTATGATGATGTCGCGAACTCTGAGGTCCCGGGTACAATTCCTGACGGGTCAATGTAGAATACCACTTCTTCTACGTTTTCTCGGTTCTGGTTGTTTTGTAGTAACTTCGTTGTTTCTGATTACATAACACAAGTGCAAGATCAGAGCAATGAATTACGTTAGCTGCGGCCGGAGGTTCCAAAAAAAAAAAATATTAACTTTATAAAATACATGTATAAAGTAAGTATAAAAAGTAAGTATAAAAAGTCACGATAGCCGAGTGGTTGGTGGTTGGAATTTCGCGTCAAGAGACCCGAGTTCGATCCTCAAGTGGCCGTACTAATGGGTTTTTCTAAAACTTATGTACGAATTAATATCGTTGGCTTGACATAAAGGTGGCGACGGGCTCACCACCTGTCACGTTGTCCCGAAAATATCTTCGGTGGAAGGTGCGTCAAAGGGACTTAATTGTCTAGACTAGACCTCTGTCTACCCCTGTATTAGAAATTGCGTGAAGATATTTATTTATTTATTTATTTATAAAATACATTTAAAACTAGATTTACAACATAAAATAAATAGCTAACTAGTCTAATTACATCGAAGTGAGATGTATGAATGATATTTCTATATTACTGAGGTTTCCGGTGCTTCGTCGGCATTCTAGTGTTTCTAAGCAATCGGCAGAATTGCAACCTCGGCGATAGTCATAGTTTTGATATACGTAATTAATGTATCTTTACCTTTATCTTCCTAATTGTCCTTATCTTTTATTATTATCATAATAATAAATAATTAAACTATCAGGACGCACTCAAGTCTTAATTAAATTAACAATAATATGTTTACGCCAATCCCAATACAGGGGTAGACAGGGGTCGAAGACATTTTTGAACATGTCTCGGGTGGTGAGCCTGTCGCTAACTTTATATCCAAGATAAAGATATAAATCGAACATCAGTTTTCAAAAACTTATGTACGAATTAATATCGTTGGCTTGACATAAAGACGGCGACGGGCTCACCACCTGTCACGTTGTCCCGAAAATATCTTCGTGGAAGGTGGGTCAAAGGACTTAATTGTCTAGACTAGACCTCTGTCTACCCCTGTATTAGAAATTGCGTGAAGATATTTATTATTAAAGCGTACAGAATAAAATTAAGTATGATTTATTATGAATTTTAATTATTGTAGAATAATTATTTAGAGTGGTAGGGTAATCGTTGGGTAAACGAATGTATGTTCTTATGTCGATGAATAAATGATTTGATTTGATTTGAATCGGAATTTCCAGTCAAGAGACACGAGTTCAATCTCCAGGTGGTAGACTCGTACAAATAACTTATGTACCAATTATATCGTTGTCTTGGACATTGAGACAGCGACGGGCTAACCACCTGATACGACGTCCGAAAATATCATGTGTGGAAGGTGGGTCAAGTGACTGTGTCTATACCTTTGTCTACCTATTATCCCAGGAAGGGGCGTAAAGATATTTTTATTATGTTATATTTTTAATTATTATAAGTTAAAATTGCTGCCTTCGTTCCCACTACTGGTCTCTTGACTCGAAATTCCAATCACCCAACCACTCGGCTATAATAACTTAAGTATACATCTGCTACAGTTAATTCATTCCAAAACAAATGTATAGTTTACAAATTCCAGTTCAGTGATATTTTATGTGCTCGTAAATTCTTACATTTAAAAACCTTGAAAGGATTGTGTGACATTCTACATGGTTTGTTTCTTGGCAGCAGTAGGTAGAAACCATCTGCTGACTCTCTCTCTCTCTCTCTCTCTCACACACACATACACAAAATAAGGAAACAATCGTCGAAATAACAAAATATGTTTATTTTTTCATTAGTTAAGAACGATAAGTGACGATAGCCGAGTTGGGTTGGGTGGTCGGAATCTCAGGTCAATAGACCCGAGTTCGATCCCCAGATGGCAGTACCAATGAGTTTTTAAAAACTTATGTACGAATTAATATCGTTGGCTTGGACATAAAGGTGGCGACGGGCTCACCACCTGTCACGTTGTCCCGAAAATATCTTCGGTGGAAGGTGCGTCAAAGGACTTAATTGTCTAGACTAGACCTCTGTCTACCCCTGTATTAGAAATTGCGTGAAGATATTTATTTATTTATTTATTTATTTATTTATTTGTTAAGAATTATTATTTGATAACTTTCGTGAGTTTGGTGGCGCGTCATACTGTTTATGATGATGTCGCGAACTCGAGGTCCCGTGGTACAATTCCCGATGGGTCAATGTAGAATTACCTACTTCTTCTTTACGTTTTCGGTCTCTGGTTGTTTTGTAGTAACCTCGTTGTTTGATTACATAACACAAAAGATCAGAGCAATGAATTATGAAGGGTGGCCGTGAGGTTCAAAAAAGAATTTTATAAAATACATGATAAAGTAAGTATAAAAAAGTATAAAAAGTCATTGATAGCTGAGTGGTTGCATGAATTTCGCGTCAAGAGACCCGAGTCTGAACCCTCGCGGCCGCACTAATGGGAAGCTCTTTCTAAACCTTATGTACGAATTCATCATCGTTGGTCATTACGCGTGGCGACGGCCCGCCCATAATTAGTCACGTTATTGTCCCGAAAGCTGTCTTCGGTGGAAGGTGCGTCAAAGGACTTAATCGTCTAGACTAGACCTCTGTCTACCCCTGTATTAGAAATTGCGTGAAGATATTTATTTATTTATTTATTTATTTATAAAAACATGGGCTTGGCAAACTAGATTTACAACATAAAATAAATAGCTAACTAGTCTGAATTTACATCGAAGTGAGATGGCTGAAATTTATACTTATATTACTACTGAGGTTTCCGGTGCCTGTCATATTCTGAAAAGTTTCTAAGCAATCGGCAGAATCGCAACCCGGCGATAGTCATAGTTTGATATACGTAATTAATGTATCTTTTTAATTTTATCTTCCTAATTGTCCTTATCTTTTATTATTATCATAATAATAAATAATTAAACTATCAGGACGCACTCAAGTCTTAATTAAATTAACAATAATATGTTTACGCCAATCCCAATACAGGGTAGACAGGGTCGAAGACATTTTTGAACATGTCTCGGGTGGTGAGCCTGTCGCTAACTTTATATCCAAGATAAAGATATAAATCGAACATCAGTTTTCAAAAACCCATTGGTACGGTCCTGCCACCACAGGATCGCATTTGGGTCTCTTGATCGAATTCCGATCAACCAATCACTTGCTATCGTCACCGTTTTCTATCACTGAACGTTTAAACCTCTAGCGAAACTCAAACCACAACACCCTTAGCTTCGAAAGCAGGTAAAGTACTTGTGTGTACAAGCCTTGGTGGAATCAATACAAACTCTATTTCGGGGTCGCGTAACATTGAGTTATTCAACTTAATACTAGAAAGTATTGTGATAAATACTCCCCAGCGGTGTGGAAGTTATTATGTCGTTAGATATTCATTTCATAGGAAATGTTTAGGAAATTATCAATGTTTGTTTTTAACATTACCTACGTATATTAGCTGTAAAATTTTATCACATTCTGGTCAATAATTTTTGTGTGAAAATGTAATGAACATCTCTTCTCACAAACTTTCTTGATTTTAACATTAGTAGGATATTTTGAATATATATTTAACTGTCGTATATGTCCTTTCGTAGCGGATTTTGATTAAAATGATACATGGATGGGGACAACGTAATATTCAACACTCTGATTTCAATGTTAGTAGCACGCGAAAGTACCTGAGAAAATATAGAATATGGATAAAATGATTTACTACATTTTGAAAAAGTCACGATAGCCGAGTGGTTGGGTGGTTGGAATTTCGCGTCAAGAGACCCGAGTTCGATCCCCAGATGGCAGTACCAATGAGTTTTTAAAAACTTATGTACGAATTACATCGTTGGCTTGGTCATAAAGACGGCGACGGGCTCACCACCAGTCACGTTGTCCCGAAAATATCTTCGGTGGAAGGTGGGTCAAAGGGACTTAATTGTCTAGACTAGACCTCTGTCTACCCCTGTATTAGAAATTGCGTGAAGATATTTTTATTTATTTATTGAACCTGGGACCGCAGATCTTGTGCCACCTTGAAAATTGTGGTGCACACCGAGATCGTCCTAATAAATATTTGACAACAATTAAAAACAATATTTTCAGACACACCTGCAGCTTAGAATAGGATATCGTCAAAAAACTTCAATATTAAATAAAAACAAACAACTATAATCTATACGTTTATTATTTTTCAATTGTTGCACAAGAAAACCTTCATGGTTTTGAGGTTATTTACAGGGTTTCTAATGCATTACACGGTAATAACTGAAAAGGTACGAAACGGTAATAAGTCCTTTCTACAACAGTCCTTTCTACAACAGTCCTTTCTACAAACTTCGAAAAGGTACGAAACGGTAATAAGTCCTTTCTACAAACTTCGAAAAGGTACGAAACGGTAATAAGTCCTTTCTACAACAGTCCTTTCTACAAACTTCGAAAAGGTACGAAACGGTAATAAGTCCTTTCTACAAACTTCGAAAAGGTACGAAACGGTAATAAGTCCTTTCTACAAACTTCGAAAAGGTACGAAACGGTAATAAGTCCTTTCTACAAACTTCGAAAAGGTACGAAACGGTAATAAGTCCTTTCTACAAACTTCGAAAAGGTACGAAACGGTAATAAGTCCTTTCTACAACAGTCCTTTCTACAACAGTCCTTTCTACAAACTTCGAAAAGGTACGAAACGGTAATAAGTCCTTTCTACAACAGTCCTTTCTACAACAGTCCTTTCTACAACAGTCCTTTCTACAACAGTCCTTTCTACAACAGTCCTTTCTACAAACTTCGAAAAGGTACGAAACGGTAATAAGTCCTTTCTACAAACTTCGAAAAGGTACGAAACGGTAATAAGTCCTTTCTACAACAGTCCTTTCTACAAACTTCGAAAAGGTACGAAACGGTAATAAGTCCTTTCTACAACAGTCCTTTCTACAACAGTCCTTTCTACAAACTTCGAAAAGGTACGAAACGGTAATAAGTCCTTTCTACAAACTTCGAAAAGGTACGAAACGGTAATAAGTCCTTTCTACAACAGTCCTTTCTACAAACTTCGAAAAGGTACGAAACGGTAATAAGTCCTTTCTACAAACTTCGAAAAGGTACGAAACGGTAATAAGTCCTTTCTACAACAGTCCTTTCTACAAACTTCGAAAAGGTACGAAACGGTAATAAGTCCTTTCTACAAACTTCGAAAAGGTACGAAACGGTAATAAGTCCTTTCTACAACAGTCCTTTCTACAACAGTCCTTTCTACAAACTTCGAAAAGGTACGAAACGGTAATAAGTCCTTTCTACAAACTTCGAAAAGGTACGAAACGGTAATAAGTCCTTTCTACAAACTTCGAAAAGGTACGAAACGGTAATAAGTCCTTTCTACAAACTTCGAAAAGGTACGAAACGGTAATAAGTCCTTTCTACAACAGTCCTTTCTACAAACTTCGAAAAGGTACGAAACGGTAATAAGTCCTTTCTACAACAGTCCTTTCTACAACAGTCCTTTCTACAACAGTCCTTTCTACAACAGTCCTTTCTACAAACTTCGAAAAGGTACGAAACGGTAATAAGTCCTTTCTACAAATTTAGAAGGAGCTTGTTTTGGGACAGCCTAAGCCGAGTGGTGGCCGGAATTTTGAGTCGAGAGACCCGCGTTCGTTCCCCAGGTGGCAGGCTCGTACCAATGGGGTTTTCAAAAACTTATGTACGAATTAATATCGTTGGCTTGACATAAAGACGGCGACGGGCTCACCACCAGTCACGTTGTCCTGAAAATATCTTCGGTGGAAGGTGCGTCAAAGGGACTTAATTGTCTAGACTAGACCTCTGTCTACCCTGTATTAGAAATTGCGTGAAGATATTTTTATTTATTTATTTATTTATTTATTGAACCTGGGACCGCAGATCTTGTGCCACCTTGAAAATTGTGGTGCACACCGAGATCGTCCTAATAAATATTTGACAACAATTAAAAACAATATTTTCAGACACACCTGCAGCTTAGAATAGGATATCGTCAAAAAACTTCAATATTAAATAAAAACAAACAACTATAATCTATACGTTTATTATTTTCAATTGTTGCACAAGAAAACCTTCATGGTTTTGAGGTTATTTACAGGGTTTCTAATGCATTACACGGTAATAACTTCGAAAAGGTACGAAACGGTAATAAGTCCTTTCTACAAATTTAGAAGGAGCTTGTTTTGGGACAGCCTAAGCCGAGTGGTGGCCGGAATTTTGAGTCGAGAGACCCGCGTTCGTTCCCCAGGTGGCAGGCTCGTACCAATGGGGTTTTCAAAAACTTATGTACGAATTAATATCGTTGGCTTGGACATAAAGACGGCGACGGGCTCACCACCAGTCACGTTGTCCTGAAAATATCTTCGGTGGAAGGTGCGTCAAAGGGACTTAATTGTCTAGACTAGACCTCTGTCTACCCTGTATTAGAAATTGCGTGAAGATATTTTTATTTATTTATTTATTTATTTATTTATTTATTTATTTATTTATTTATTTATTTATTTATTGAACCTGGGACCGCAGATCTTGTGCCACCTTGAAAATTGTGGTGCACACCGAGATCGTCCTAATAAATATTTGACAACAATTAAAACAATATTTTCAGACACACCTGCAGCTTAGAATAGGATATCGTCAAAAAACTTCAATATTAAATAAAAACAAACAACTATAATCTATACGTTTATTATTTTCAATTGTTGCACAAGAAAACCTTCATGGTTTTGAGGTTATTTACAGGGTTTCTAATGCATTACACGGTAATAACTTCGAAAAGGTACGAAACGGTAATAAGTCCTTTCTACAACAGTCCTTTCTACAAACTTCGAAAAGGTACGAAACGGTAATAAGTCCTTTCTACAAATTTAGAAGGAGCTTGTTTTGGGACAGCCTAAGCCGAGTGGTGGCCGGAATTTTGAATCGAGAGACCCGCGTTCGTTCCCCAGGTGGCAGGCTCGTACCAATGGGGTTTTCAAAAACTTATGTACGAATTATATCGTTGGGTTGGACAGAAAGACAGCGACGGGCTCCCCACCTGTCACGTTGTCCCGAAAATGTCTTCTGTGGAAGGTGAGCCGCAGGGACTTAATTATCTGGACTCTAGTCCAGACAATATATTTTCTTTTTTTAGACAGAGGTCTACCTCTGTCTAAAAAAAGAAAATATATTGTCAAAAAACAGAAAATATCTCTACGTCATTCCCAATAATGGGCTAGAAAGATGTCTAAACAATTTAATATTTTCGACCCTCCGTCCATCGAAGATATTTTTGGGAAAACGTGACAGATGATGAGACTGTCGTCGTCTTAATGTCCAAGGCAACAATATAAATCGCACACAAGTTTTTGAAAAATAATCCATTAATATGAGCCTATCATCTGAGGATCGAGCTCGAAACTATTGCATCGAAACTATTGAAACCGCCTTCACGCTGCTCTGCGTGTTGGCGGACTTCACACGTCCACGAAATGACATTTTATGGTAAATTGATATTTACTGTAGATGTAATAGTAAATTGAGCAGTTAAAATACTTTCAACATTTTTCGTGGTGCCGGGGATCGAACCAGTGTCATTCCTGTCCTTAGCATGCGCCATGACTACAAGGCAACGTCTTTAAAGTTAAGTAAATATCGTAGCAGAAATTTATAACTCAAATATTTATAGTATCAACATTTGTTTCCGCTTATGAAATAGTTCAAAACACGCAAGGCGTGATAAAATTTGATCCCATATATAAAATATTAATATTGGAAACTAGAATAAACAAAAGCCCTTTTTCAATAAACAACTTTTGACAAAAGTTTAAAAGTAAATTGATACTAAGTAAATATAAGAAACAAAATCAGTAAGCAACATTCTACTATAAAGAGAATGTAATATGATATGATTTGCTTAATTAGTTGAGGGCAGTGTGATTTATATTATGGTAATAATCTAAGCGAAACAAAATGGATCGAATCGCTTACCATCAAATATCCAAGATTGTTTTAAAAAAAGAAATGATGAACGTTATATTCGGGGAACAAAAACCTTTTAGGTTATTTAGACGTGCGATTTGCTACGTGTTATCGACTCCACATCTACACGAATTTTCCCAGAACTATTTTAAGCAGAGATCTAGACCGTTAAGTCTTTTGAACCCACCTTACACCAAAGCCTATTTGGGACAACGTAACCGGTGTTGAACCTATGAACATCATAAATAAAAGTAATCTTTGGCGATAGGAACGGAAAATGTAATTTCTCACCCAAAAGCAGAATTTTTTTTTTTTTGGTGCGGATATATCCCGATATAATGTGGTCCGGGGCATTGACTTAGTCTATTTAGTATACAAATATCAAAGCTCAGGAAAATAATTTAAAGATTCGTAAATATAATTCAAAGTTTTTTTGAAATGATTGATTACTTGAACCTATTTGTAAGTACGCGCATCTGCGCACTCGTCCACGGAGGTCGTCATAATATGTGTGCGGCATGGATCAGGACGATAAATAAAAACAGAAATGGTTACAAATAGCGTTTATTATTCTCCGGTCACAAACATGTGCACCGATTTCTCGGAGGCGGCGAGCCGTGCGAGGCGCGGCGCCGAGCAGCGCGGCCGCGCGCTGCGCGTCGTACCTGCAGTGCAGCGTGGACACCGTCGCGCTGCACGCGCTGCCCACGAACTTGTTCTGATTGCTCTCCTGTGGTCAACCAACGACACGTCTCAACTGTCTATAAAGTTGCATTGAAATACACTTAAGCTCTTACGCCATGATATATAGAGAATAATAAATACATGTATAGATAGGGACAACATCACATCATAAGCTTCATTGGCCTGATTGACCTCTACCTCCTATGTACACATCGAAATTTATAATTTCGCCAGGTTTAAGGTCCCGGGTTCGATACACGTGTCGGACGGGTCAATAAAGAAAACTAGAATTTCTACATTGTATCGGGTTTGGATATTTGAGTTTTACTTTCGGAATGGAGCAATGTATGTGATGTTTTCCCTATCTATGTATGTTTTTATGTATGTATTTATTTTTCCTACGACAGTAAAATATTGGTACGAGCTCTCGCCCGGGGGATCGAGCTGGAGTTTCCAGATTTGAATTCCGATCACCCGGCTTTTCGGCTGTCGAGGTATTATCACCAATAAGAATAAAGAAAATAATATATTCTTAATATATTAATATTCATTTATTATTAAAGCGTACAGAATAAAATTAAGTATGATTTATTATGAATTTTAATTATTGTAGAATAATTATTTAGAGTGGTAGGGTAATCGTTGGGTAAACGAATGTATGTTCTTATGTCGATGAATAAATGATTTGATTTGATTTGAATCGGAATTTCCAGTCAAGAGACACGAGTTCAATCTCCAGGTGGTAGACTCGTACAAATAACTTATGTACCAATTATATCGTTGTCTTGGACATTGAGACAGCGACGGGCTAACCACCTGATACGACGTCCGAAAAATATCATGTGTGGAAGGTGGGTCGAAGTGACTTTATTGTCTATACCTTTGTCTACCCCTGTATCGGGAAGGGCGTAAAAGATATTTTTATTATGTTATATTTTTAATTATTATAAGTTAAAAATTGCTGCCTTCGTTCCCACTACTGGTCTCTTGACTCGAAATTCCAATCACCCAACCACTGGCTATAATAACTTAAGTATACATCTGCTACTAGTTAGATATAAATTTCAAAACCGTCGTATGAACTTGCAAATTCCAGTTCAGTGATATTTTATGTGCTCGTAAATTCTTACATTTAAAACCTTGAAAGGATTGTGTGACATTCTACATAGTTTGTTTCTTGTGATTTTTTTTTTTTTTTTTTTTTTTGATAACCATGGAGGAAATGTTTTATGCACGAACGTTCCTTGGCCGGAGGCCACCGAAACGAACAGTGTCGGGCTCGAATCTCAGAAGGAGAAGCATACCGACTAAAACCATCCACGGGATGCTGTTGGCCCGGGAGGCCTTACAGCTTGTCTAAGGAGACTTGCGAGGAGAGGCTCGCAAGTTAGAGTTGAAGACAATAATGGCTGCTGCTGCGAAGCGCTGCGTCCCCTGGAACGAAAGAGATGACTTCCGACATGGGGAGGGGCCATGCGATCCGAGGGCCCCAGTTGGTTTGGAGGAAAATCTCCTCTCGGATCGCCTTGTGATAACCTTTAATGACGACTACGACCACGAGAAAGTCTCGTGCCAGTCGTGAAATTACAACGATGGCGAGGTTGTGTAAGCCGCAGAACGCGGCTTGTGTCTGTATGTGTGCGAAAGTACGTAGGGCGGGGCCTCATACGCATTGTTGACACGGGTGATTGCGTCATCATCGTCTATGATGACGCATTTCGGGCGCCTCAATTGAGGTGGAGTATCGCGCGCGGGTGTGTAATTCTCAACGCTGCCACTAGCGGATTTGTATGTAGGTTCGTCCTATCGAAGTAGTCGATGGAGAACTTTTTAAATAGCGCTGCCATTGTAGGCAGTTTGAGATCGCGATGCAGATCTACATTCCGCATATATGCGGGAGCACCGGTTGCGCGGCGCATAAATCGATTTTGAATCACTTGGAGTGAGTTCAAACGTACTTTGGGGACGTGCGCGAATACTACACTGGCGTATGACATGACCGGTCGTACGCAAGTTGTGTATAGGCGTATTTTGTGTTTTAGCAGCATTTTGCTGCGGCTATTTGTAAGGTTAAAGAGGCGGCCGGATATGAAGGCCGCTCTATCCCTGACAATTTTAATATGTTTCTTGAAGTTCAGTCTACGGTCTAAGGTGACCTAAGATATTTTACTTCGGACACCCAGGGAATGGGTTTGTCGAAGAGGGTTATTTTGCTGAATCTGTTAGGGCGATTCGAGTTTTTGTGATTCCTGCTGAACAAGACCGCGTTGCTCTTTTCAGGATTTATGTCGATCCTCCATTTCCTAAACCACTCGCTTAAGGCGGTGGCCGCGGCTTGAGGCGAATGTAGATTCTCGATGCGTTATGATCCGCAGAGTATAGAGTGGTATCGTCGGCGAATAAGGCCAATTCTACCTTTTATTTGGGTCTTTTGGGATATCGCTCGTATAAAGCGTGTACAGTGTGGGCGAGAGGACCGAGCCTTGCGGAACGCCGGCTTTTAAGTCTCTGCTGGAGGACAGAGTGCCCTCGACTTTGTAGCGGAAGGTGCGATTCGACAAGTAGGCTTGTATGATGTGCACAAGCCTGTCTGACATACCGTAGTTGTATAGCTTGTATATCAAGCCATTGTGCCAGACTTTGTCGAACGCTTTCGCGACATCGAAGAAGAGTGCTCCTACCTTATATTTGGGGCTATCATTTAGGCGCTCGAGTATGTGCTCCGTGAGGCGGTGCACTTGCTGAACGCATGAGTGCTTAGCTCTAAAGCCAAACTGCTCATCAGGAATGACATTTAGTGACTGAGCGCTGTCCTTGAGGCGGATCAGAATTATGCGCTCGTAGATTTTCCCCAGTGCGCTGAGGAGACTAATGGGCCTATAGCTAGTGGCCTGTTTATTCGGTTTCCCGGGTTTATGGATCCCTATTACGTGGGCTTCTTTCCAGGAGTCTGGAAAGGTGCAACTTGTGAGAAGGGCATTGAAGATTGCTACTAATAGTAATAGCAATGAATTTGGGAGAGTTTTAACTAACCTATTTGAGATGCCGTCGGCTCCTGGAGCCTTACGTACCCTAAGGTTTTTAATTATACCCTTAACCTCTTCGAGTGAGGTAGGCGGGAGAGGTTCACCCGTTAGTGGCTGCGTCATTTTCCGCGATACGAAGTCGTCCACATTCTGAATGTGTACGGGATCTGTGGGTTGCGTGCTTGGAGAGCACTGACTTTCGAAGCTGTCGGCTAAACATTCGGCTTTTTCCTTATCGTCAAAAGCTATAGAACCGTCGGGACTGACCAGGGGAGGCATAGATACGACAGAGTCGGACTTCATCGACCTCGCCAACTGCCAGTAGGCAGTGTGCGAAGGCGTGATGTCCGACATTAGCTTGTCCCATCTTTGCCCCTCAACTCAGCCATGCGCTGTTTAACCTCCCTTGAGTTGGCGCATCCTAACGCGGTTTGCGTCAGTCCTATACCTGTCGTATGCCCTATTGGCAGCATTTTTCTCTCTCAACAGCTGTCTGAGCTCAGCAGGCAACTCAAAGCGGCGGTCGTTTGCCGCTTTGACCCGCCTGGAGGATACACTGACGGCGGTTTTAGGTGAGAGGTGAGATGAACGACGGCGGCAAGTGCCGTGTCTTTATTATCAATGACCTCCGGTATGTTTGCTAACCTGGGAATCCGTAGACTCGAGGTATTCCTCGAGTTTACGCCAGTCTGTCACGGTTTTGGTCAAAGTGACCTCTGCGTGCGGCTGCCCTAGCTGCATTATGACCGGTCGGTGGTCTGAATTAAGTTCGTGATGAACTTCTATTTTCGCAAGAGGTAGCAATATATTCTTTAAGAGAGCTATATCGAGAATGTCCGATTCTGGTTCCTCTGCGCGGGTATTCTAGTTGGCTCGAGGGGACCTATAATGTCAAAGTTTAGGTTCATACTTAGAGTTAGGAGGGCGAGTCCATTATTATTTTCATTTGCGGCGTTCCAAGCAGAGTGCTTGCTGTTTAAGTCTCCCGCTATTAACACCGAGTCGCTTAAATTTAGCAGTGCCTCGATGTCGCCCCTTAGAATTGTTTTCAAAGGCGGGAGATAAGCCGATATCACAGTGATGGGCTGATGGCCTGTCATTGCGATCTTACAACCGGAAGCTTCCATGTTGACAAGAGACGGAAGGTCAATTGGCACACAGTGTAGCGAAGACTTGAAATAGATCAACGTGCCGCCCCCGCGAGCGGGGCGGTCGTTTCTAACTAAGCGATAGTTAGCTATCTTCGGGTCGCGTATGCTAGACTTGAGTAGGGTCTCCTGTACTAGCATTATGTCTAGTTGATGGACTGAGACAAATTCCTAACTTCGTCCATCTGTTTTTAAGCCGTATGCGTTGAAGAAGCCGACAGCTAGTGATTTAGGTTTCGTTCTTTCGCTTATGTTTGTGTCGTTCATTATGGGCGAGACAAAATAAATGAAGAATTAGTGGCGGAGGGGACCTCGGGAAGTGAACGAGTCACTTTTACTTACTAAGTTTTGGAGCTCTTCGTAGATGGAAGAGTGCTCCGTTATGGCCTTTAGCAGGTCCATTGGGTCGTTAGCCTGCGCGTTTTACGGGCGAGGGCCCGGATTTCTGCCATATTAATGGCACCTAAAATTTGGAGGACCTGTTGAAGGTCAGCCATGTCCGATACGGTTGTTGGATCGGACTGAGCGGTGCTAAGCGCAGGCTTTGTGCTCTGCGGTTTAGGGACAGCGGGGACCGCGTCTTTCGACGCTGTTGTCTTTCTCGCCATTTGTGGGGTTTCACCCACGCATTTGCGGGAATGGGAGCTGGTACCAGCTTCTGTTGGTGGAGCCTTCTGACGCCCGGTTGCGTTTCCCATTCGGGGCCTTAGGGCATCCGCGATAGTTCGCGGGTGCCCCTCAGTCACGCATAGGACGCAACTAGGTTTTACACCAGACCCCTGGTGATGGCGCACTCAGAGGTGATGTGATCACCCAGCATTTCACGCACCGTGGGTGCGCGAAGCAATGCCGAGCTGAGTGCCCATAGATCTGACATCTATGGCACTGGCCGATTGTTTTCCGCTTGTGCGGAGCCTCGACGGTGATGCCCTCGAGGTCAAGGACCGTCTTAATTTTAAAAATTTTGCTACCCTCGGGAGTAGCCTCAAGGTGAACCATGACCATGTCGTGGTTCACCTTGGTCCTCAGGTTGAACATCCTAAAGACGTTCAATACCGGAAGACCGGCAGACAGAAGGTCCTTTTGAACTTTCTCCGGCTGTATTCCCCGAGGAATACCTTTAATTACTACCCGGAGGATGCGGTCCTTCCTCCAGCGCGTAGGTATGAAAACCTACTTTATTAATTTGGAGCCACTTGGTAAGGGCTCTGTGGGCCGTCGGTGTGTCCACTGACACAACGATTGAGTCCTTCATGGGCTTTGCCTTAGAGAAGTGGATGTGCTTCTCCCTAAGCGCATCCGATATGGACGACCACTTTGCGCCTTCCTTGATAACTATCGGGGGAGGCTTTTTAAGACTTTTTGAGGGTGTCGCTGCCGTGTCCATGGGGACAGCGGCGGAGGTGGTTTTAGTTGCGGTAGGCGCGGCTTTTGTAGAGGAGGCGCTCGCGGGCGCCTTCTGGGACTTGCCCTTCTTCTTTCGGGCCGGGGCTGCCGCGACCACCTTGCTAGGTGGGCGGGCGCCTTCGGAATCCGAAGAGTCCCTACTTTTCGGGGCGCGCTTTCGTTTGCCCTTTACGACGGTGAAGCCGTCGTCTGAGTTTTCGCGTTCGACCTCGGTCAACGCTCCTATCGACATGGAAGAGTCAGAGGACCCAGCCATGTTCGAGCTTTGCACCTCCCTCGAGAGGGAGGATGCGCGAGAAGACGCACGGGATGAGGCGCGCGAGTTGCACGGTTTTAGAACAGCTCGTGCCGTTGTTTGGTTCGCCAAAAATTGGCGAGAACGGGCGGAGGTACGGCGGGGCCTGAGGGGCCTGCAGTAGCCGCCTGGGGCGCGGGTGCCGGAATGGCAGTACATTGCGGGCGCTTACGCCCGTGATAAGGTTTATTTATTTATTTATTTATTTATTTATTTATTTATTTATTTATTTATTTATTTATTTATTTATTTATTTATTTATTTATTTATTTATTTATTTATTTATTTATTTATTTATTTATTTATTTATTTATTTATTTATTTATTTATTTATTTATTTATTTATTTATTTATTTATTTATTTATTTATTTATTTATTTATTTATTTATTTATTTATTTATTTATTTATTTATTTATTTATTTATTTATTTATTTATTTATTTATTTATTTATTTATTTATTTATTTATTTATTTATTTATTTATTTATTTATTTATTTATTTATTTATTTATTTATTTATTTATTTATTTATTTATTTATTTATTTATTTATTTATTTATTTATTTATTTATTTATTTATTTATTTATTTATTTATTTATTTATTTATTTATTTATTTATTTATTTATTTATTTATTTATTTATTTATTTATTTATTTATTTATTTATTTATTTATTTATTTATTTATTTATTTATTTATTTATTTATTTATTTATTTATTTATTTATTTATTTATTTATTTATTTATTTATTTATTTATTTATTTATTTATTTATTTATTTATTTATTTATTTATTTATTTATTTATTTATTTATTTATTTATTTATTTATTTATTTATTTATTTATTTATTTATTTATTTATTTATTTATTTATTTATTTATTTATTTATTTATTTATTTATTTATTTATTTATTTATTTATTTATTTATTTATTTATTTATTTATTTATTTATTTATTTATTTATTTATTTATTTATTTATTTATTTATTTATTTATTTATTTATTTATTTATTTATTTATTTATTTATTTATTTATTTATTTATTTATTTATTTATTTATTTATTTATTTATTTATTTATTTATTTATTTATTTATTTATTTATTTATTTATTTATTTATTTATTTATTTATTTATTTATTTATTTATTTATTTATTTATTTATTTATTTATTTATTTATTTATTTATTTATTTATTTATTTATTTATTTATTTATTTATTTATTTATTTATTTATTTATTTATTTATTTATTTATTTATTTATTTATTTATTTATTTATTTATTTATTTATTTATTTATTTATTTATTTATTTATTTATTTATTTATTTATTTATTTATTTATTTATTTATTTATTTATTTATTTATTTATTTATTTATTTATTTATTTATTTATTTATTTATTTATTTATTTATTTATTTATTTATTTATTTATTTATTTATTTATTTATTTATTTATTTATTTATTTATTTATTTATTTATTTATTTATTTATTTATTTATTTATTTATTTATTTATTTATTTATTTATTTATTTATTTATTTATTTATTTATTTATTTATTTATTTATTTATTTATTTATTTATTTATTTATTTATTTATTTATTTATTTATTTATTTATTTATTTATTTATTTATTTATTTATTTATTTATTTATTTATTTATTTATTTATTTATTTATTTATTTATTTATTTATTTATTTATTTATTTATTTATTTATTTATTTATTTATTTATTTATTTATTTATTTATTTATTTATTTATTTATTTATTTATTTATTTATTTATTTATTTATTTATTTATTTATTTATTTATTTATTTATTTATTTATTTATTTATTTATTTATTTATTTATTTATTTATTTATTTATTTATTTATTTATTTATTTATTTATTTATTTATTTATTTATTTATTTATTTATTTATTTATTTATTTATTTATTTATTTATTTATTTATTTATTTATTTATTTATTTATTTATTTATTTATTTATTTATTTATTTATTTATTTATTTATTTATTTATTTATTTATTTATTTATTTATTTATTTATTTATTTATTTATTTATTTATTTATTTATTTATTTATTTATTTATTTATTTATTTATTTATTTATTTATTTATTTATTTATTTATTTATTTATTTATTTATTTATTTATTTATTTATTTATTTATTTATTTATTTATTTATTTATTTATTTATTTATTTATTTATTTATTTATTTATTTATTTATTTATTTATTTATTTATTTATTTATTTATTTATTTATTTATTTATTTATTTATTTATTTATTTATTTATTTATTTATTTATTTATTTATTTATTTATTTATTTATTTAGTCCCGCCGGTGGGTTTAAACTGGTGGCAGCAGAAGCCGCCTCGAGGGCCGACCGTGTATAACTGTGCCTGGATCCACGGTCGGGTAGTGCTCCGCCAGGAACGGAGGATGCCCTCCCGGGCTAACTTAATTTGGTCCATATTGACCAAGCCTTACCCTATGCCTACGTCTCTCGGCCAGCAGGCCGGAGAGGTGTGTGCACAGTGTAGTGTGAACTTACTTCAACTGCTCCGCTTTCTGCTGCTGCACTGCACTGTCGACACAACACAACACAACCTAGAGCACAACTATCGAGAGACGGGGGACCCGCTAGTTGCGGGGCCCGATCACGACGCGAAACGATCACTTCCCGGAACTCTGACGATCAATCAGGAATCCCAGGTAGACGATCGTAACAAAGAACAATAGCAGGGCCGTAAAGGCCCGGTCGCAGGTAATAAATTTCGCCCAACGACACCCAATCCCGGCAAAGTGATTAGCCGCTCAAGCAGGTAGCTGAGCCACACGTGCACGGGACGAGAGCGCGATCGAGACTGACTTTTGTGTTTCTTGTGATAGGTAGAAGCCATCTTTAAACTCTCTCTCTCTCTCTCTCTCTCACACACACACATACACAAAATAAGGAAACAATCGTCGAAATAACAAAATATGTTTATTTTTTTCATTAGTTAAGAACGATAGAAGTGACGATAGCCGAGTTGGGTTGGGTGGTCGGAATTTCGAGTCAATAGACCCGAGTTCGATCCCCAGTTGACAGGCTCGTACCAATGGGTTTTTCAAAAAACTTATGTACGAATTATATCGTTGGCTTGGTCATAAAGACGGCGACGGGCTCACCACCTGTCACGATGACCCGAAAATGTCTTCGGTGGAAGGTAGGTCGAAGGGACTTAATTGTCTAGACTAGACCTCTGTCTACCCCTGTATTGGGAATTGCGTGAAGATATTTATTATTATTTATTTATTTATTTGTTAAGAATTATTATTTGATAACTTTCGTGGACGAGTGGCGGGGCATTCACATCGTTTATGATGATGTCGCGAACTCTGAGGTCCCGGGTACAATTCCCGGACGGGTCAATGTAGAATACCACTTCTTCTACGTTTTCTCGGTTCTGGTTGTTTTGTAGTAACTTCGTTGTTTCTGATTACATAACACAAGTGCAAGATCAGAGCAATGAATTACGTTAGCTGCGGCCGGAGGTTCCAAAAATATTAACTTTATAAAATACATGTATAAAGTAAGTATAAAAAAGTAAGTATAAAAAGTCACGATAGCCGAGTTGGGTTGGTGGTCGGAATTTCGAGTCAATAGACCCGAGTTCGATCCCCAGTTGACAGGCTCGTACCAATGGGTTTTTCAAAAACTTATGTACGAATTAATATCGTTGGCTTGGTCATAAAGACGGCGACGGGCTCACCACCTGTCACGATGACCCGAAAATGTCTTCGGTGGAAGGTAGGTCGAAGGGACTTAATTGTCTAGACTAGACCTCTGTCTACCCCTGTATTGGGAATTGCGTGAAGATATTTATTATTATTTATTTATTTATAAAATACATTTAAAACTAGATTTACAACATAAAATAAATAGCTAACTAGTCTAATTACATCGAAGTGAGATGTATGAATGATATTTCTATATTACTGGAGGTTTCCGGTGCTTCGTCGCCATTCTAGTGTTTCTAAGCAATCGGCAGAATTGCAACCTCGGCGATAGTCATAGTTTTGATAAACGTAATTAATGTATGTTGTCCTTATCTTCCTAATTGTCCTTATCTTTTTATTATTATCATAATAATAAATAATTAAACTATCAGGACGCACTCAAGTCTTAATTAAATTAACAATAATATGTTTACGCCAATCCCAATACAGGGGTAGACAGGGGTCGAAGACATTTTTTGGAACATGTCTCGGGTGGTGAGCCTGTCGCTAACTTTATATCCCAGATAAAGATATAAATCGAACATAAGTTTTCAAAAACTTATGTACGAATTATATCGTTGTCTTGGACATTGAGACAGCGACGGGCTCACCACCTGTCACGTTGTCCCGAAAATATCTTCGGTGGAAGGTGCGTCAAAGGGACTTAATTGTCTAGACTAGACCTCTGTCTACCCTGTGTTGGGAATTGCGGAAGATATTTATTTATTTATAAAATACATGTATAAAGTAAGTATAAAAAGTAAGTATAAAAAGTAAGTATAAAAAGTCACGATAGCCGAGTGGTTGGGTGGTCGGAATTTCGAGTCAAGAGACCCGAGTTCGATCCCCAGTTGACAGGCTCGTACCAATGGGTTTTTCAAAAACTTATGTACGAATTATATCGTTGTCTTGGACATTGAGACAGCGACGGGCTCACCACCTGTCACGTTGTCCCGAAAATATCTTCGGTGGAAGGTAGGTCGAAGGGACTTAATTGTCTAGACTAGACCTCTGTCTACCCTGTGTTGGGAATTGCGGAAGATATTTATTTATTTATTTATTTATTTATTTATTTATAAAATACATGTATAAAGTAAGTATAAAAAGTAAGTATAAAAAGTCACCATAGCCGAGTGGTTGGGTGGTCGGAATTTCGAGTCAATAGACCCGAGTTCGATCCCCAGTTGACAGGCTCGTACCAATGGGTTTTTCAAAAACTTATGTACGAATTATATCGTTGGCTTGGACATAAAGACGGCGACCGGCTCACCAACTGTCACGTTGTCCCGAAAATATCTTCGGTGGAAGGTGCGTCAAAGGACTTAATTGTCTAGACTAGACCTCTGTCTACCCCTGTATTGGGAATTGCGGAAGATATTTATTTATTTATAAAATACATGTATAAAGTAAGTATAAAAAAAGTCACGATAGCCGAGTGGTTGGGTGGTCTGAGTTTTGTGTCAAGAGACCCGAGTTCGATCCCCAGGAGGCAGGCTCGTACCAATGAGTTTTTCAAAAACTTATGCACGAATTATATCGTTGGCTTGGACACAAAAACGGCGACGGGCTCCACCACCTGTCACGTTGTCCCGAAAATATCTTCGGTGGAAGGTGGGTCAAAACTGTATAGACTAGACATCTGTCTACCCCGCTATTATAAATTGCGTGAAGATATTTATTTATTTATTTATTTATTTATAAAATACATTTAAAACTAGATTTACAACATAAAATAAATAGCTAACTAGTCTAATTACATCGAAGTGAGATGTATGAATGATATTTCTATATTACTGGAGGTTTCCGGTGCTTCGTCGGCATTCTAGTGTTTCTAAGCAATCGGCAGAATTGCAACCTCGGCGATAGTCATAGTTTTGATATACGTAATTAATGTATCTTTACCTTATCTTCCTAATTGTCCTTATCTTTTATTATTATCATAATAATAAATAATTAAACTATCAGGACGCACTCAAGTCTTAATTAAATTAACAATAATATGTTTACGCCAATCCCAATACAGGGTAGACAGGGTCGAAGACATTTTTTGGAACATGTCTCGGTGGTGAGCCTGTCGCTAACTTTATATCCCAGATAAAGATATAAATCGAACATAAGTTTTCAAAACCCATTGGTACGGGCCTGCCACCACGGGATCGCATTTGGGTCTCTTGATCGAATTCCGATCAACCAATCACTTGCTATCATCACCGTTTTCATCACTGAACGTTTAAACCTCTAGCGAAACTCAAACCACAACACCCTTAGCTTCGAAAGCAGGTAAAGTACTTGTGTGTACAAGCCTTGGTGGAATCAATACAAACTCTATTTCGGGGTCGCGTAACATTGAGTTATTCAACTTAATACTAGAAAGTATTGTGATAAATACTCCCCAGCGGTGTGGAAGTTATTATGTCGTTAGATATTCATTTCATAGGAAATGTTTAGGAAATTATCAATGTTTGTTTTAACATTACCTACGTATATTAGCTGTAAAGTTTTATCACATTCTGTTCAATAGTTTTTGTGTGAAATGAACATCTCTTCTCACAAACTTTCTTGATTTTAACATTAGTAGGATATTTTGAATATATATTTAACTGTCGTATATGTCCTTTCGTAGCGGATTTTGATTAAATGATACATGGATGGGGACAACGTAATATTCAACACTCTGATTTCAATGTTAGTAGCACGCGAAAGTACCTGAGAAAATATAGAATATGGATAAAATGATTTACTACATTTTGAAAAGTCACGATAGCCGAGTGGTTGGGTGGTCGGAATTTCGAGTCAAGAGACCCGAGTTCGATCCCCAGTTGACAGGCTCGTACCAATGGGTTTTTCAAAACCCATTGGTACGGGCCTGCCACCACGGATCGCATTTGGGTCTCTTGATCGAATTCCGATCAACCAATCACTTGCTATCATCACCGTTTTCATCACTGAACGTTTAAACCTCTAGCGAAACTCAAACCACAACACCCTTAGCTTCGAAAGCAGGTAAAGTACTTGTGTGTACAAGCCTTGGTGGAATCAATACAAACTCTATTTCCCCGGGGTCGCGTAACATTGAGTTATTCAACTTAATACTAGAAAGTATTGTGATAAATACTCCCCAGCGGTGTGGAAGTTATTATGTCGTTAGATATTCATTTCATAGGAAATGTTTAGGAAATTATCAATGTTTGTTTTAACATTACCTACGTATATTAGCTGTAAAGTTTTATCACATTCTGTTCAATAGTTTTGTAAGAAATGTAATGAACATCTCTTCTCACAAACTTTCTTGATTTTAACACAGTAGGATATTTTGAATATATATTTAACTGTCGTATATGTCCATTCGTAGCGGATTTTGAATAAAATGATACATGGATGGGGACAACGTAATATTCAACACTCTGATTTCAATGTTAGTAGCACGCGAAAGTACCTGCGAGAATATAGGAATATGGATAAAATTATTTACTACATTTTGAAAAGTCACGATAGCCGAGTGGTTGGGTGGTCGGAATTTCGAGTCAAGAGACCCGAGTTCGATCCCCAGTTGACAGGCTCGTACCAATGGGTTTTTCAAAAACTTATGTACGAATTATATCGTTGGCTTGGACATAAAGACGGCGACGGGCTCACCACCTGTCACGTTGTCCCGAAAATATCTTCGGTGGAAGGTGGGTCAAAGGGACTTAATTGTCTAGACTAGACCTCTGTCTACCCCTGTGTTGGGAATTGCGTGAAGATATTTTTGGGAAAACGTGATAGATGATGAGACTGTCGTCGTCTTAATGTCCAAGGCAACAATATAAATCGCATACAAGTTTTTGAAAAATAATCCATTAATATGAGCCTATCATCTGAGGATCGAGCTCGAAACTATTGCATCGAAAGTATTGAAACCGCCTTCACGCTGCTCTGCGTGTTGGCGGACTTCACACGTCCACGAAATGACATTTTATGGTAAATTGATATTTACTGTAGATGTAATAGTAAATTGAGCAGTTAAAATACTTTCAACATTTTTCGTGGTGCCGGGGATCGAACCAGTGTCATTCCTGTCCTTAGCATGCGCCATGACTACAAGGCAACGTCTTTAAAGTTAAGTAAATATCGTAGCAGAAATTTATAACTCAAATTTTTATAGTATCAACATTTGTTTCCGCTTATGAAATAGTTCAAAACACGCAAGGCGTGATAAAATTTGATCCCATATATAAAATATTAATATTGGAAACTAGAATAAACAAAAAGCCCTTTTTCAATAAACAACTTTTGACAAAAAGTTTAAAAGTAAATTGATACTAAGTAAAATATAAGAAACAAAATCAGTAAGCAACATTCTACTATAAAGAGAATGTAATATGATATGATTTTGCTTAATTAGTTGAGGGCAGTGTGATTTATATTATGGTAATAATCTAAGCGAAACAAAATGGATCGAATCGCTTACCATCAACATCCAAGATTGTTTTAAAAAAAAAGAAAATATATTGTCAAAAACAGAAAATATCTCTACGCCATTCCCAATAATGGGCTAGAAAGATGTCTAAACAATTTAATATTTTCGACCTCCGTCCATCGAAGATATTTTATGGGAAAACGTGATAGATGATGAGACTGTCGTCGTCTTAATGTCCAAGGCAACAATATAAATCGCATACAAGTTTTTGAAAAATAATCCATTAATATGAGCCTATCATCTGAGGATCGAGCTCGAAACTATTGCATCGAAACTATTGAAACCGCCTTCACGCTGCTCTGCGTGTTGGCGGACTTCACACGTCCACGAAATGACATTTTATGGTAAATTGATACTAAGTAAAATATAAGAAACAAAATCAGTAAGCAACATTCTACTATAAAGAGAATGTAATATGATATGATTTTGCTTAATTAGTTGAGGGCAGTGTGATTTATATTATGGTAATAATCTAAGCGAAACAAAATGGATCGAATCGCTTACCATCAACATCCAAGATTGTTTTAAAAAAAAAGAAAATATATTGTCAAAAACAGAAAATATCTCTACGCCATTCCCAATAATGGGCTAGAAAGATGTCTAAACAATTTAATATTTTCGACCTCCGTCCATCGAAGATATTTTATGGGAAAACGTGATAGATGATGAGACTGTCGTCGTCTTAATGTCCAAGGCAACAATATAAATCGCATACAAGTTTTTGAAAAATAATCCATTAATATGAGCCTATCATCTGAGGATCGAGCTCGAAACTATTGCATCGAAACTATTGAAACCGCCTTCACGCTGCTCTGCGTGTTGGCGGACTTCACACGTCCACGAAATGACATTTTATGGTAAATTGATATTTACTGTAAATGTAATAGTAAATTGAGCAGTTAAAAATACTTTCAACATTTTTCGTGGTGCCGGGGATCGAACCAGTGTCATTCCTGTCCTTAGCATGCGCCATGACTACAAGGCAACGTCTTTAAAGTTAAGTAAATATCGTAGCAGAAATTTATAACTCAAATTTTTATAGTATCAACATTTGTTTCCGCTTATGAAATAGTTCAAAACACGCAAGGCGTGATAAAATTTGATCCCATATATAAAATATTAATATTGGAAACTAGAATAAACAAAAAGCCCTTTTTCAATAAACAACTTTTTGACAAAAAGTTTAAAAGTAAATTGATACTAAGTAAAATATAAGAAACAAAATCAGTAAGCAACATTCTACTATAAAGAGAATGTAATATGATATGATTTTGCTTAATTAGTTGAGGGCAGTGTGATTTATATTATGGTAATAATCTAAGCGAAACAAAATGGATCGAATCGCTTACCATCAAATATCCAAGATTGTTTTAAAAAAAAAGAAAATATATTGTCAAAAACAGAAAATATCTCTACGCCATTCCCAATAATGGGCTAGAAGATGTCTAAACAATTTAATATTTTCGACCCTCCGTCCATCGAAGATATTTTTGGGAAAACGTGATAGATGATGAGACTGTCGTCGTCTTAATGTCCAAGGCAACAATATAAATCGCATACAAGTTTTTGAAAAATAATCCATTAATATGAGCCTATCATCTGAGGATCGAGCTCGAAACTATTGCATCGAAAGTATTGAAACCGCCTTCACGCTGCTCTGCGTGTTGGCGGACTTCACACGTCCACGAAATGACATTTTATGGTAAATTGATATTTACTGTAGATGTAATAGTAAATTGAGCAGTTAAAAATACTTTCAACATTTTCGTGGTGCCGGGGATCGAACCAGTGTCATTCCTGTCCTTAGCATGCGCCATGACTACAAGGCAACGTCTTTTAAAGTTAAGTAAATATCGTAGCAGAAATTTATAACTCAAATATTTATAGTATCAACATTTGTTTCCGCTTATGAAATAGTTCAAAACACGCAAGGCGTGATAAAATTTGATCCCATATATAAAATATTAATATTGGAAACTAGAATAAACAAAAAGCCCTTTTTCAATAAACAACTTTTTGACAAAAAGTTTAAAAGTAAATTGATACTAAGTAAAATATAAGAAACAAAATCAGTAAGCAACATTCTACTATAAAGAGAATGTAATATGATATGATTTTGCTTAATTAGTTGAGGGCAGTGTGATTTATATTATGGTAATAATCTAAGCGAAACAAAATGGATCGAATCGCTTACCATCAAATATCCAAGATTGTTTTAAAAAAAAAGAAATGATGAACGTTATATTCGGGGAACAAAAACCTTTTAGGTTATTTAGACGTGCGATTTGCTACGTGTTATCGACTCCACATCTACACGAATTTTCCCAGAACTATTTTAAGCAGAGATCTAGACCGTTAAGTCTTTTGAACCCACCTTACACCAAAGCCTATTTGGGACAACGTAACCGGTGTTGAACCTATGAACATCATAAATAAAAGTAATCTTTGGCGATAGGAACGGAAAAAATGTAATTTCTCACCCAAAAGCAGAATTTTTTTTTTTGGTGCGGATATATCCCGATATAATGTGGTCCGGGGGCATTGACTTAGTCTATTCAGTATACAAATATCAAAGCTCAGGAAAATAATTTAAAGATTCGTAAATATAATTCAGAGTTTTTGAAATGATTGATTACTTGAACCTATTTGTAAGTACGCGCATCTGCGCACTCGTCCACGGAGGTCGTCATAATATGTGTGCGGCATGGATCAGGACGATAAATAAAAACAGAAATGGTTACAAATAGCGTTTATTATTCTCCGGTCACAAACATGTGCACCGATTTCTCGGAGGCGGCGAGCCGTGCGAGGCGCGGCGCCGAGCAGCGCGGCCGCGCGCTGCGCGTCGTACCTGCAGTGCAGCGTGGACACCGTCGCGCTGCACGCGCTGCCCACGAACTTGTTCTGATTGCTCTCCTGTGGTCAACCAACGACACGTCTCAACTGTCTATAAAGTTGCATTGAAATACACTTAAGCTCTTACGCCATGATATATAGAGAATAATAAATACATGTATAGATAGGGACAACATCACATCATAAGCTTCATTGGCCTGATTGACCTCTACCTCCTATGTACACATCGAAATTTATAATTTCGCCAGGTTTAAGGTCCCGGGTTCGATACACGTGTCGGACGGGTCAATAAAGAAAACTAGAATTTCTACATTGTATCGGGTTTGGATATTTGAGTTTTACTTTCGGAATGGAGCAATGTATGTGATGTTTTCCTATCTATGTATGTTTTATGTATGTATTTATTTTTCCTATCCTTACACATTACTATAGTCAGCGGTCTAGATAGTAAAATATTGGTACGAGCTCTCGCCCGGGGGATCGAGCTGGAGTTTCCAGATTTGAATTCCGATCACCCGGCTTTTCGGCTGTCGAGGTATTATCACCAATAAGAATAAAGAAAATAATATATTCTTAATATATTAATATTCATTTATTATTAAAGCGTACAGAATAAAATTAAGTATGATTTATTATGAATTTTAATTATTGTAGAATAATTATTTAGAGTGGTAGGGTAATCGTTGGGTAAACGAATGTATGTTCTTATGTCGATGAATAAATGATTTGATTTGATTTGAATCGGAATTTCCAGTCAAGAGACACGAGTTCAATCTCCAGGTGGTAGACTCGTACAAATAACTTATGTACCAATTATATCGTTGGCTTGGTCATAAAGACGGCGACGGGCTCACCACCTGTCACGTTGTCCCGAAAATATCTTCGGTGGAAGGTAGGTCGAAGGGACTTAATTGTCTAGACTAGACCTCTGTCTACCCCTGTATCGGGAAGGGCGTAAAAGATATTTTATTATGTTATATTTTTAATTATTATAAGTTAAAATTGCTGCCTTCGTTCCCACTACTGGTCTCTTGACTCGAAATTCCAATCACCCAACCACTCGGCTATAATAACTTAAGTATACATCTGCTACTAGTTAGATATAAATTTCAAAACCGTCGTATGAACTTGCAAATTCCAGTTCAGTGATATTTTATGTGCTCGTAAATTCTTACATTTAAAACCTTGAAAGGATTGTGTGACATTCTACATAGTTTGTTTCTTGTGATAGGTAGAAGCCATCTTTTAAACTCTCTCTCTCTCTCTCTCTCACACACACACATACACAAAATAAGGAAACAATCGTCGAAATAACAAAATATGTTTATTTTTTTCATTAGTTAAGAACGATAGAAGTGACGATAGCCGAGTTGGGTTGGGTGGTCGGAATTTCGAGTCAATAGACCCGAGTTCGATCCCCAGTTGACAGGCTCGTACCAATGGGTTTTTCAAAAAACTTATGTACGAATTATATCGTTGGCTTGGTCATAAAGACGGCGACGGGCTCACCACCTGTCACGATGACCCGAAAATGTCTTCGGTGGAAGGTGGGTCGAAGGGACTTAATTGTCTAGACTAGACCTCTGTCTACCCCTGTATTGGGAATTGCGTGAAGATATCTATTATTATTTATTTATTTATTTGTTAAGAATTATTATTTGATAACTTTCGTGGACGAGTGGCGGGGCATTCACATCGTTTATGATGATGTCGCGAACTCTGAGGTCCCGGGTACAATTCCCGGACGGGTCAATGTAGAATACCACTTCTTCTACGTTTTCTCGGTTCTGGTTGTTTTGTAGTAACTTCGTTGTTTCTGATTACATAACACAAGTGCAAGATCAGAGCAATGAATTACGTTAGCTGCGGCCGGAGGTTCCAAAAAAAAAATATTAACTTTATAAAATACATGTATAAAGTAAGTATAAAAAAAGTAAGTATAAAAAAAGTCACGATAGCCGAGTGGTTGGGTGGTTGGAATTTCGAGTCAAGAGACCCGAGTTCGATCCTCAAGTGGCCGTACTAATGGGTTTTTCTAAAAACTTATGTACGAATTAATATCGTTGGCTTGGACATAAAGGTGGCGACGGGCTCACCACCTGTCACGTTGTCCCGAAAATATCTTCGGTGGAAGGTGGGTCAAAGGGACTTAATTGTCTAGACTAGACCTCTGTCTACCCCTGTGTTGGGAATTGCGGGAAGATATTTATTTATTTATTTATTTATAAAATACATTTAAAACTAGATTTACAACATAAAATAAATAGCTAACTAGTCTAATTACATCGAAGTGAGATGTATGAATGATATTTCTATATTACTGGAGGTTTCCGGTGCTTCGTCGGCATTCTAGTGTTTCTAAGCAATCGGCAGAATTGCAACCTCGGCGATAGTCATAGTTTTGATATACGTAATTAATGTATCTTTACCTTATCTTCCTAATTGTCCTTATCTTTTATTATTATCATAATAATAAATAATTAAACTATCAGGACGCACTCAAGTCTTAATTAAATTAACAATAATATGTTTACGCCAATCCCAATACAGGGTAGACAGGGGTCGAAGACATTTTTGGAACATGTCTCGGGTGGTGAGCCTGTCGCTAACTTTATATCCCAGATAAAGATATAAATCGAACATAAGTTTTCAAAAACCCATTGGTACGGTCCTGCCACCACGGGATCGCATTTGGGTCTCTTGATCGAATTCCGATCAACCAATCACTTGCTATCATCACCGTTTTCTATCACTGAACGTTTAAACCTCTAGCGAAACTCAAACCACAACACCCTTAGCTTCGAAAGCAGGTAAAGTACTTGTGTGTACAAGCCTTGGTGGAATCAATACAAACTCTATTTCCCCGGGGTCGCGTAACATTGAGTTATTCAACTTAATACTAAAAAGTATTGTGATAAATACTCCCCAGCGGTGTGGAAGTTATTATGTCGTTAGATATTCATTTCATAGGAAATGTTTAGGAAATTATCAATGTTTGTTTTTAACATTACCTACGTATATTAGCTGTAAAGTTTTATCACATTCTGTTCAATAGTTTTTGTGTGAAAATGTAATGAACATCTCTTCTCACAAACTTTCTTGATTTTAACATTAGTAGGATATTTTGAATATATATTTAACTGTCGTATATGTCCTTTCGTAGCGGATTTTGATTAAAATGATACATGGGATGGGGACAACGTAATATTCAACACTCTGATTTCAATGTTAGTAGCACGCGAAAGTACCTGAGAAAATATAGAATATGGATAAAATGATTTACTACATTTTGAAAAGTCACGATAGCCGAGTGGTTGGGTGGTCGGAATTTCGAGTCAAGAGACCCGAGTTCGATCCCCAGATGGCAGTACCAATGAGTTTTAAAAACTTATGTACGAATTACATCGTTGGCTTGGACATAAAGACGGCGACGGGCTCACCACCAGTCACGTTGTCCCGAAAATATCTTCGGTGGAAGGTGGGTCAAAGGGACTTAATTGTCTAGACTAGACCTCTGTCTACCCCTGTATTAGAAATTGCGTGAAGATATTTTTTATTTATTTATTGAACCTGGGACCGCAGATCTTGTGCCACCTTGAAAATTGTGGTGCACACCGAGATCGTCCTAATAAATATTTGACAACAATTAAAAACAATATTTTCAGACACACCTGCAGCTTAGAATAGGATATCGTCAAAAAAACTTCAATATTAAATAAAAAACAAACAACTATAATCTATACGTTTATTATTTTTCAATTGTTGCACAAGAAAACCTTCATGGTTTTGAGGTTATTTACAGGGTTTCTAATGCATTACACGGTAATAACTTCGAAAAGGTACGAAACGGTAATAAGTCCTTTCTACAACAGTCCTTTCTACAAACTTCGAAAAGGTACGAAACGGTAATAAGTCCTTTCTACAAATTTAGAAGGAGCTTGTTTTGGGACAGCCTAAGCCGAGTGGTGGCCGGAATTTTGAATCGAGAGACCCGCGTTCGTTCCCCAGGTGGCAGGCTCGTACCAATGGGGTTTTCAAAACTTATGTACGAATTACATCGTTGGCTTGGACATAAAGACGGCGACGGGCTCACCACCAGTCACGTTGTCCCGAAAATGTCTTCTGTGGAAGGTGAGCCGCAGGGACTTAATTATCTGGACTCTAGTCCAGACAATATATTTTCTTTTTTAGACAGAGGTCTACCTCTGTTTAAAAAGAAAATATATTGTCAAAAACAGAAAATATCTCTACGCCATTCCCAATAATGGGCTAGAAAGATGTCTAAACAATTTAATATTTTCGACCTTCCGTCCATCGAAGATATTTTATGGGAAAACGTGATAGATGATGAGACTGTCGTCGTCTTAATGTCCAAGGCAACAATATAAATCGCATACAAGTTTTGAAAAATAATCCATTAATATGAGCCTATCATCTGAGGATCGAGCTCGAAACTATTGCATCGAAACTATTGAAACCGCCTTCACGCTGCTCTGCGTGTTGGCGGACTTCACACGTCCACGAAATGACATTTTATGGTAAATTGATATTTACTGTAGATGTAATAGTAAATTGAGCAGTTAAAAATACTTTCAACATTTTTCGTGGTGCCGGGGATCGAACCAGTGTCATTCCTGTCCTTAGCATGCGCCATGACTACAAGGCAACGTCTTTTAAAGTTAAGTAAATATCGTAGCAGAAATTTATAACTCAAATATTTATAGTATCAACATTTGTTTCCGCTTATGAAATAGTTCAAAACACGCAAGGCGTGATAAAATTTGATCCCATATATAAAATATTAATATTGGAAACTAGAATAAACAAAAGCCCTTTTTCAATAAACAACTTTTTGACAAAAGTTTAAAAGTAAATTGATACTAAGTAAAATATAAGAAACAAAATCAGTAAGCAACATTCTACTATAAAGAGAATGTAATATGATATGATTTTGCTTAATTAGTTGAGGGCAGTGTGATTTATATTATGGTAATAATCTAAGCGAAACAAAATGGATCGAATCGCTTACCATCAAATATCCAAGATTGTTTAAAAAAAAGAAAATATATTGTCAAAAACAGAAAATATCTCTACGCCATTCCCAATAATGGGCTAGAAAGATGTCTAAACAATTTAATATTTTCGACCTTCCGTCCATCGAAGATATTTTATGGGAAAACGTGATAGATGATGAGACTGTCGTCGTCTTAATGTCCAAGGCAACAATATAAATCGCATACAAGTTTTTGAAAAAATAATCCATTAATATGAGCCTATCATCTGAGGATCGAGCTCGAAACTATTGCATCGAAACTATTGAAACCGCCTTCACGCTGCTCTGCGTGTTGGCGGACTTCACACGTCCACGAAATGACATTTTATGGTAAATTGATATTTACTGTAGATGTAATAGTAAATTGAGCAGTTAAAAATACTTTCAACATTTTTCGTGGTGCCGGGGATCGAACCAGTGTCATTCCCGTCCTTAGCATGCGCCATGACTACAAGGCAACGTCTTTTAAAGTTAAGTAAATATCGTAGCAGAAATTTATAACTCAAATATTTATAGTATCAACATTTGTTTCCGCTTATGAAATAGTTCAAAACACGCAAGGCGTGATAAAATTTGATCCCATATATAAAATATTAATATTGGAAACTAGAATAAACAAAAAGCCCTTTTTCAATAAACAACTTTTTGACAAAAAGTTTAAAAGTAAATTGATACTAAGTAAAATATAAGAAACAAAATCAGTAAGCAACATTCTACTATAAAGAGAATGTAATATGATATGATTTTGCTTAATTAGTTGAGGGCAGTGTGATTTATATTATGGTAATAATCTAAGCGAAACAAAATGGATCGAATCGCTTACCATCCAATATCCAAGATTGTTTAAAAAAAAAAGAAATGATGAACGTTATATTCGGGGAACAAAAAACCTTTTTAGGTTATTTAGACGTGCGATTTGCTACGTGTTATCGACTCCACATCTACACGAATTTTCCCAGAACTATTTTAAGCAGAGATCTAGACCGTTAAGTCTTTTGAACCCACCTTACACCAAAGCCTATTTGGGACAACGTAACCGGTGTTGAACCTATGAACATCATAAATAAAAGTAATCTTTGGCGATAGGAACGGAAAAAATGTAATTTCTCACCCAAAAGCAGAATTTTTTTTTTTGGTGCGGATATATCCCGATATAATGTGGTCCGGGGGCATTGACTTAGTCTATTCAGTATACAAATATCAAAGCTCAGGAAAATAATTTAAAGATTCGTAAATATAATTCAAAGTTTTTTTGAAATGATTGATTACTTGAACCTATTTGTAAGTACGCGCATCTGCGCACTCGTCCACGGAGGTCGTCATAATATGTGTGCGGCATGGATCAGGACGATAAATAAAAACAGAAATGGTTACAAATAGCGTTTATTATTCTCCGGTCACAAACATGTGCACCGATTTCTCGGAGGCGGCGAGCCGTGCGAGGCGCGGCGCCGAGCAGCGCGGCCGCGCGCTGCGCGTCGTACCTGCAGTGCAGCGTGGACACCGTCGCGCTGCACGCGCTGCCCACGAACTTGTTCTGATTGCTCTCCTGTGGTCAACCAACGACACGTCTCAACTGTCTATAAAGTTGCATTGAAATACACTTAAGCTCTTACGCCATGATATATAGAGAATAATAAATACATGTATAGATAGGGACAACATCACATCATAAGCTTCATTGGCCTGATTGACCTCTACCTCCTATGTACACATCGACATTTATAATTTCGCCAGGTTTAAGGTCCCGGATTCGATACACGTGTCGGACGGGTCAATAAAGAAAACTAGAATTTCTACATTGTATCGGGTTTGGATATTTGAGTTTTACTTTCGGAATGGAGCAATGTATGTGATGTTTTCCCTATCTATGTATGTTTTTATGTATGTATTTATTTTTCCTACGACAGTAAAATATTGGTACGAGCTCTCGCCCGGGGGATCGAGCTGGAGTTTCCAGATTTGAATTCCGATCACCCGGCTTTTCGGCTGTCGAGGTGTTATCACCAATGAGAATAAAGAAAATAATATATTCTTAATATATTAATATTCATTTATTATTAAAGCGTACAGAATAAAATTAAGTATGATTTATTATGAATTTTAATTATTGTAGAATAATTATTTAGAGTGGTAGGGTAATCGTTGGGTAAACGAATGTATGTTCTTATGTCGATGAATAAATGATTTGATTTGATTTGAATCGGAATTTCCAGTCAAGAGACACGAGTTCAATCTCCTAGTGGTAGACTCGTACAAATAACTTATGTACCAATTATATCGTTGTCTTGGACATTGAGACAGCGACGGGCTAACCACCTGATACGACGTCCGAAAAATATCATGTGTGGAAGGTGGGTCGAAGTGACTTTATTGTCTATACCTTTGTCTACCCCTGTATCGGGAAGGGCGTAAAAGATATTTTTATTATGTTATATTTTTAATTATTATAAGTTAAAAATTGCTGCCTTCGTTCCCACTACTGGTCTCTTGACTCGAAATTCCAATCACCCAACCACTCGGCTATAATAACTTAAGTATACATCTGCTACTAGTTAGATATAAATTTCAAAACCGTCGTATGAACTTGCAAATTCCAGTTCAGTGATATTTTATGTGCTCGTAAATTCTTACATTTAAAAACCTTGAAAGGATTGTGTGACATTCTACATAGTTTGTTTCTTGTGATAGGTGGAAGCCATCTTTTAAACTCTCTCTCTCTCTCTCTCACACACACACACACACATACACAAAATAAGGAAACAATCGTCGAAATAACAAAATATGTTTATTTTTTTCATTAGTTAAGAACGATAGAAGTGACGATAGCCGAGTTGGGTTGGGTGGTCGGAATTTCGAGTCAATAGACCCGAGTTCGATCCCCAGTTGACAGGCTCGTACCAATGGGTTTTCAAAAACTTATGTACGAATTATATCGTTGGCTTGGTCATAAAGACGGCGACGGGCTCACCACCTGTCACGATGACCCGAAAATGTCTTCGGTGGAAGGTGCGTCAAAGGGACTTAATTGTCTAGACTAGACCTCTGTCTACCCCTGTATTGGGAATTGCGTGAAGATATTTATTTATTTATTTATTTATTTGTTAAGAATTATTATTTGATAACTTTCGTGGACGAGTGGCGTGGCATTCACATCGTTTATGATGATGTCGCGAACTCTGAGGTCCCGGGTACAATTCCCGGACGGGTCAATGTAGAATACCACTTCTTCTACGTTTTCTCGGTTCTGGTTGTTTTGTAGTAACTTCGTTGTTTCTGATTATAACACAAGTGCAAGATCAGAGCAATGAATTACGTTAGCTGCGGCCGGAGGTTCCAAAAAAAAAAAAATATTAACTTTATAAAATACATGTATAAAGTAAGTATAAAAAGTAAGTATAAAAAGTCACGATAGCCGAGTGGTTGGGTGGTTGGAATTTCGCGTCAAGAGACCCGAGTTCGATCCCCAGTTGACAGGCTCGTACCAATGGGTTTTCAAAAACTTATGTACGAATTATATCGTTGGCTTGGTCATAAAGACGGCGACGGGCTCACCACCTGTCACGATGACCCGAAAATGTCTTCGGTGGAAGGTGGGTCGAAGGGACTTAATTGTCTAGACTAGACCTCTGTCTACCCCTGTATTGGGAATTGCGTGAAGATATCTATTATTATTTATTTATTTATTTGTTAAGAATTATTATTTGATAACTTTCGTGGACGAGTGGCGTGGCATTCACATCGTTTATGATGATGTCGCGAACTCTGAGGTCCCGGGTACAATTCCCGGACGGGTCAATGTAGAATACCACTTTTTCTACGTTTTCTCGGTTCTGGTTGTTTTGTAGTAACTTCGTTGTTTCTGATTATAACACAAGTGCAAGATCAGAGCAATGAATTACGTTAGCTGCGGCCGGAGGTTCCAAAAAAAATATTAACTTTATAAAATACATGTATAAAGTAAGTATAAAAAAAGTCACGATAGCCGAGTGGTTGGGTGGTTGGAATTTCGAGTCAAGAGACCCGAGTTCGATCCTCAAGTGGCCGTACCAATGGGTTTTTCAAAAAACTTATGTACGAATTAATATCGTTGGCTTGGACATAAAGGTGGCGACGGGCTCACCACCTGTCACGTTGTCCCGAAAATATCTTCGGTGGAAGGTGGGTCAAAGGGACTTAATTGTCTAGACTAGACCTCTGTCTACCCCTGTATTGGGAATTGCGGGAAGATATTTATTTATTTATTTATTTATAAAATACATTTAAAACTAGATTTACAACATAAAATGAATAGCTAACTAGTCTAATTACATCGAAGTGAGATGTATGAATTATGATATTTCTATATTACTGGAGGTTTCCGGTGCTTCGTCGGCATTCTAGTGTTTCTAAGCAATCGGCAGAATTGCAACCTCGGCGATAGTCATAGTTTTGATAAACGTAATTAATGTATGTTGTCCTTATCTTCCTAATTGTCCTTATCTTTTTATTATTATCATAATAATAAATAATTAAACTATCAGGACGCACTCAAGTCTTAATTAAATTAACAATAATATGTTTACGCCAATCCCAATACAGGGGTAGACAGGGGTCGAAGACATTTTTTGGAACATGTCTCGGGTGGTGAGCCTGTCGCTAACTTTATATCCAAGATAAAGATATAAATCGAACATAAGTTTTCAAAAACCCATTGGTACGGTCCTGCCACCACGGGATCGCATTTGGGTCTCTTGATCGAATTCCGATCAACCAATCACTTGCTATCGTCACCGTTTTCTATCACTGAACGTTTAAACCTCTAGCGAAACTCAAACCACAACACCCTTAGCCTCGAAAGCAGGTAAAGTACTTGTGTGTACAAGCCTTGGTGGAATCAATACAAACTGCATTTCCCCAGGGTCGCGTAACATTGAGTTATTACAGTTTTTGTGTGAAAATGTGATGAATATCCCGAAAGTATCTTCGGTGGAAGGTGGGTCAAAGGGAATTAATTGTCTAGACTAGACCTCTGCCTACCCCTGTATTGGGAATCGCGTGAAGATATTTATTTATTTATTTTTACATTTTAAAAAAAGTCTCGATAGCCGAGTGGTTGGGTGGTCGGAATTTTGAGTCGAGAGACCCGAGTTCGTCCCCCAGGTGGCAGGCTCGTACCAATAGGGTTTTCAAAAACTTATGTACGAATTATATCGTTGGCTTGGACATAAAGACGGTGACGGGCTCCCCACCTGTCACGTTGTCCCGATAATGTATTCTGTGGAAGGTGAGCCGCAGGGACTTAATTGTCTAGACCTCTGTCTAAAAAAACGAAATGTCTTGTCAAAAAAAGAAAATATCTCTACGCCATTCCCAATACTGGGCTAGAAAGATGTCTAGACAAATAAGTTGTTTCGACCAGATATTTATAACTCAAATATTTATGGTATCAATATTTGTTTCCGCTTATTAAATAGTTCAAAACACGCAAGGCGTATGAAATAGTACTACAAAGAGTGATAAAATTTGATCCCTTATATAAAATTTTAATATTGGAAACTAGAATAAACAAAAAGCCTTTTTTCAATAAAAAACTTATCGACAAAAAGTTTAGAAGTAAATTGATACTAAGTAAAATAAAAGAAACAAAATCAGTAAGCAACATTCTGCTATAAAGCGAATGTTGTTATTGAAAAAATTACTTCCAATACTCCGCATGCAAATATAAAAACGCTCCCTCCCATAGATTCATGCACTAATTCCACTGTATGCACCACCACCCGTACACTCAATCCAGGTAACATATACCTTTTAATATTTGCATGCGGAGTGTTGCGAAGTAATTTTTACAATAACAACTTTACAATGAATTTCCGCAAAGTAACGCCTGTGTCAATGATATGATTTTCCTTAACTAGGGAGTTGTGGGCAGTGTTACCATAATCTAAGCGAAACAAAACGGATCAAATCTCACCATCAAATATAATCTCACCATCAAATAGATAAACGTGATATTAGGGGAACAAAAAAAATGTGAGCCGTTGGGACGCCTGGCAGATGTGAAATATCGTGTGTGTACAAGTAATATGAATAAAAGATAATATTATTACAGGAATGAAAAAATGAAGTACTAAGAAAATAGTAATGAAAAAATGAAGTATTACGAATTTCTTACAGAAAATGGTAACTATATTTAATAAGCATTTATTTACATTTGATATAAATGAAATTCGATATTAATATCAAGTGGCCACAATTTAAATATTTTCTCTCTCTCTCTGTGACTTCAGTTATAGTTATATTCGATGTTTCCTCTGCCGGTATTACTGTTACGATTGGTCGATGATAACTAAACTACGTTACAAAAGCCCCGTAGTAGTAAAGTCCCGTTGTCCCGAAAATATCTTCGGTGGAAGGTGGGTCATAGGGACTTAATTGTCTAGACTTGACCTCTGTCTACCCCTGTATTGGCAATTGCGTGAAGATATTTATATATTTATTTATTACGTTACAAAAGTATTGGATGAAACATTATCAAGATAACTCACAATTACAGCATCTATATTGTTCCATATTTGGTAGTAGATTCTTTTGGATTGTTGTTGATTTGCAATTGAAATTCTTTTTGAAGAAATGTCATTAATGGCATTGATTCAGCTCTTGCAAATTTTCATTAAAATCTCCAGCTAATTTTAATGGTAGTTTATATTTATTCGTTTTAAAAATTATTGAACCTTTTTGACTATAAGGAAATGACCTTTCATGTAAAAATGAAATCTTAATATAATTTACATAGTCACTAATATGAATAATATGAATATAATTAATTAAATATAAAAAGGGATTTCAGTGTTTAATTATAAACCTTAATTCTCAGGTAATAGGGTGTAAATTAGTATACCTTTGTATAGCCACGGCATGCGTCGCCACGCCAGAAATCGGTTTTACGTGCGGCTATAGATGTTTCACATCAAAAACCTTTTTAGGTTATTTAAACGTGCGATTTGCTACGTGTTATGGTCTCCACATCTACACGGATTTTCCCAGAACTGGTTTAGACAGAGATCTAGACCGTTAAGTCTTTTGAACCCACCTTACACCAAAGCCTATTTGGGACAACGTAACCGGTGTTGAACCTATGAACATATAAATAAAAGTAATCTTTGGCGATAGGAACGGAAAAAATTTAATTTCTCACCCAAAAGCAGACATTTTTTTGGTGTGGATATATCCCGATATAAATTATTAAAAAAAAAACGTTTGTGTAAAAATTCGTCGATCCGTCAAAATTTCAAATCTTTCGAAAACTTCGAGCAACCACCAACATACAGATTCATACATAATAGACGTATTACACCCTTAATAGACGTATTTATTCCTTCGACAATGTCGATAGGACAGTGGATTACTGTGGTGTCGATAGGACAGTGGGTGTGTGGTGATATTTGTATACTGAATAGACAAAGTCAATGCCCCGCATTGACTTTGTCTATTCAGTATACAAATATCAACGCTCAGGAAAATAATTTAAAGATTCGTAAATATAATTCAATGCCTTTTTGAAATGATTGATTACTTGAACCTATTTGCACGTATGTGCACATAAGCTTTATTGGCCTGACTGACCTCTACCTCCTATGTACACATCGACATTCATAAATTCGTCAGGTTTAAGGTCCCGGGTTCGATACACGTGTCGGACGGGTCAATGAAGAAAACTAGAATTTCTATATTGTATCGGGTTTGGATGTTTTAGTTTTAATTTCAGAATGGAGCAATGTGTGTAATGTTTTCCCTATCTATGTATGTTTCTATGTATGTATTTATTTTTCCTATCCTTACACATTACTATAGTCATCGGTCTAGATAAATAGATTAATATGTTAAGAATATATTAAAGAAAATAATATATTCTTAAAATATTAATATTCATTTATGATTTATTATGAATTTTAATTATTGTAGAATAATTACTTAGAGTGGTTGGGTAATCGGAATTTCCAGTCAAGAGACACGAGTTCAATCTCCAGGTGGTAGACTCGTACAAATAACTTCTTTCAAAACTTATGTACCAATTATATCGTTGTCTTGTACATTGAGACAGCGACGGGCTAACCACCTGATACGACGTCCCAAAAATATCATGTGTGGTTGGTGGGTCAAACTGACTTTATTGTCTATACCTTTGTCTTGGGAAGTATTGGGAAGGGCGTAAAATATATTTTTATTATATTATATTTTTAATTATTATAAGTTAAAAATGGCTGCCAAATAAAATAAACAAAATGATCCTGACTGCTCTGTCACTACCGCAAAGAACTCTAAACTATCGTAATTAATATAGAAATATTTTAGAAAATGTTCAAGAAAATCTTAAGTTTTTCCTTAATCTCATAATAAAAATATACTAGAACTGAAAAAATGCCGCTCTTTAAATATATGCTGGAAAAATTTTGGCATATAAATAACATTTTAAAGATTTTTAATTACCTCGTAATTTTATTACTCGTCGAAGTTATTTAATTACCTGTTTCACCTGTTGTTTTACAATTATTCCTGTTTCACCCTTAATTCCCGCGGCCACAAGACTAGCTCAAGAATTATTCACCCTTAATTGACTTACAGACCTCGTTTTCTCCGAGTATTTTGCATTACCCTTAGAATGTTCTCGGAATTACGAGAACACAAAGTTTCATAATTTAGTTAACTACATATCTCCTATTTATGTAATATTTTTTTATATCTTCACGCATTCTCAGTACTAGGGTAGTTATATGCCGAGACATTTTTAGTCCTTTCAAGTCAAATTTCACCAGAGCTTTTTTGAGGAATCATGGCAGGTGACCAGCGTGTCGCTGGCAAGACTTCTAAAGAAAGTTTTTAATTGTAGACTCCTTCGCTGTTTAGGAGTCGTCTAGGTCGGTACCATACTTTTACCTACTTCTGCCTCCAAACATATTTGGTTCCCGAGGGTGATTGTGGGTTAGAATCCCTGACATGACACAATGTAGTATTACAGGGTTTTTTTTTTTTAACATTATAAGTTAGCGTTTAACCACAATCCCACCTGATGGTAAGTGGCGATGTAGTTTTGTTGGTAGGCACACTAGCTTAGAAAGAGCCTATTCACTCTTCTCTTGAAGACACCCACATTGTAATCGGACGGAAAGACTGATGCAGGCAAATTATTCCAGTCCTTTGCTGTACGCATTATGAACGACGAAGCAAAACGCTTCGTCCGAATGCAGGGTATATCGACAACAAAAGGATGGAGACCCGACGTGCGTCTTGTTGTCCGATGATGGAAAGGGAAGGGGAATTAACTCATGTAATTCCTTCGCACACTCTCCAAAATGTAACCTGTAGAACACCGAGAGACTGGCCACGCGACGTCTGTGTTCGAGACTGGACAAATTGGTAGCAACCAAGTCAGGATCACTGATTAGCCGCTTGGCCCGTCTCTCCACAGAATCCAAGGCTGCCAGTTGATATTTAGGAGCTCCAGCCCATATGTGGCAGCAGTACTCTACAGCCGACCTGACCTGAGCTTTATATAGGGTCAGAAGCTGTCCTGGAGTAAAGTAACGCCGCACTTTTGCAAGAACTCCCAATCTCCTTGCAGCGGCTTTAGCCTTAGACTCAATGAACCGCCCAAAGTTAAGCTTTGACGTGATTTCGACTCCTAGTAACTTGAGGCGGTCGGTGTATTCCAGAGATACATTCTGAAATTTAGGAGCCAAGGTGAACTGGCTCCTTTGGCGGAGAACAGACACGCTTGCGTTTTGTGGCATTGAATCTCACAAGATTGGTATTGCCCCAGTTGGAAACTGCCTGTAATGTAAGATTCATACGCTCTACCATGGCCTCCTGAGCAGACTGTACTTGATCCTGTCTGGGCTGAACACGCGCCAGATATCTCTCCACAACTGTGCTGTCATCTGCATACCCAAAGAGACCGGGCTCGAGCAGGTCGTTTATGTGCAGCAGAAAGAGAGTTGCGGACAGAACAGACCCTTGTGGAACTCCGGCATTAATCGCCATAGCCTCCGACGAGCAGCCGTCAATAACGACTCGCAAAGACCGTTCCCGCAAAAGTCTTCTATCCAGGCTATCAGTCCAGGGATATACCATATAAAGGAAGCTTATTGATAAGGCTAGCATGCCAGACCCTGTCAAAAGCCTTCGAGACATCGAGCGAAACCGCGAGTGCTTCACCACTATTCTCGAGGGCCTCACCCCACAGATGTGTGACATACACTAGAAGGTCCCCAGTCGACCGATTTCGGCGAAACCCGTACTGTCGATCGCTAAGGAGATCGTTATGTTCTAGGTATGCCAAGAGGTGCGAGTTCAATATACGCTCCATAATCTTACAGAGTATGGAGGTAATTGAAATAGGTCGATAATTGACTGGGTCAACACGGCTACCTTTTTTGGGCACGGGCTGCACGTTAGCAAGCTTCCAGGATTTGGGAACTATTCCAGTCTTCAAGGAGAGGCGATACAAGCGTGTCAGAACAGGAGACAACTCGGGTGCACAGGTCTTAAGCACTATGGCTGGAATACCATCAGGTCCACTGGCTTTGTTCACGTCCAGATGTCGCAACGTTTTGAGAACCTCTTTGTTAGTGATGTGGACCTCTGACATTGAAGTACCACAGGGAGGTAGGGAAGTTGGAACTGCGTTGCTTGTGTCCAGACGCGAGCTGCTGGCAAAGAGATTTGCGAACAGTTCTGCCTTCTTTGCCGCATGAGCCAATGTCCCGTCGGGCTTAACCAGCGGAGGCAGTGAAGGTTTACAAAAACTCGCCTCGACCGCCCTGGCAAGAGACCAAAAAGCTCTACTGCCAGATGGTTGAGCAGAGAGCTTCCTGCCAATATGCCTAATGCGGTCGAAACGAGCCTTCCGCAACACCTTTTGTAAGTCTTGGCGGCTTGATTAAAGGCTCTCTTCTTGGATCTGACATCCGGAGTTTTACGGTTTCGAGCGTCAACCCATGAGAGGTACGCCAAATGTTTAAGGTTTTCGGCTTGGGAACATTCGGTGCTGAACCATGGGCGAGCTTTGCCACCAACGGGTACATCAGCAAAAGGAATAAAATATTCCATAGCTAAACATACCACGTCAGTTATAGCAACCGCGCATCTCGATGGATCTCCGGAAGAGAAGCAGACCTGCCGCCAAGGATAAGATGCAAAGAAGTGTCGCATCTCATCCCAATCTGCTGACTTGTATCGCCACACTCGCCTAGTACCATGTGGGTCGAGGTCTGTTGGCATGTAAGACGATACAGATTTCACCAGACAGTGATCAGAGGTTCCTAGTGGAGAAGCCACCTCTACCTCATATCTGTCAGGATCAGTGGTCAGCAGGAGGTCTAGACAATTGGCTGTATGACCTTCAACGTCTGGCACCCTAGTAGCTTGCTTTACCATCTGGGAGAGGTTTAGCGATAAGGCGAAATTCCTCATTTCCTCCCAGCATGGTCAGTCTTCTGGTATGGGAACAGCCAATCCTGGTGAGAGGCATTAAAGTCTCCCAGAAAGACTAATTGTGCGGAGGGTACCGATGCTGGGCCAAATCAGCGGCCTCACTTAGATATTCGAATAACCGAGTTGTCTCCTGGTCACCGCTGTGCGAACGGTAAACACATGCATAAACGATCTTATCGTCACCTGTGTCCACCAACACCCAAATGGTTGAAAAGTGGGTCTTCAAGGTGACGGAGACGCTGGCAGCAGATGTCATTGTTGACGTACACACAGACTCCGGCCCGAAGGTGAAAGTTGTGCTCCAGCGAGAACCCTGGTAGTCAAGGTACGCCACATCTAACGGACATCCAATTTGCGTCTCCGTCAGAAAAGTAGGTGCGGCTTCTCAGTCTCAAGATGGTGATGGACTGCGTTGAGATTTGAGTGCAATCCTCGGATGTTAGAGAGGTGCACTTTCAGGAGAGGACGCAACCGCTGTTTAACCTTACTTTTCTTTTGGTACTTTTCATAAATGATAAGGAGTGAAAAGGGAAGGAAGATGGCAGTTGAACGAGGCGTTGCTTTGATGACCCAACGACACGAAAAATTTGTGTGCCTGTGGGAGCTTGATTTGAGACTGCGGGACGCCCGAACCCCCCAGAGATCGCCATCGGGTCCTCTCTCACTCTTCGGTCGCTAACCGGCACGATGGAGCCACCCTGGGATTTTTCGCTAGTTGGCGGGGCAGCCTTTCATGAGGAAGCATGGCAGGTGACCAGCGTGTCGCTGGCATAGTCGCTGGCAAGACTTCTAAAGAAAGTTTTTAAATTACTCAGTAGACTCCTTCGCTGTTTAGGAGTCGTCTAGGTCGGTACCATACTTTTACCTACTTCTGCCTCCAAACATAGATATTTGTTTCGAGGGTGATTGTGGGTTACAATCCCTCACATGACACAATGTAGTATTACAGGGTTTTTTTTTTTTTAACATTATAAGTTAGCGTTTAACTACAATCCCACCTGATGGTAAGTGGCGATGTAGTTTTTGTTGGTAGGCACACTAGCTTAGAAAGAGCCTATTCACTCTTCTCTTGAAGACACCCACATTGTAATCGGACGGAAAGACTGATGCAGGCAAATTATTCCAGTCCTTTGCTGTACGTATTATGAACGACGAAGCAAAACGCTTCGTCCGAATGCAGGGTATATCGACAACAAAAGGATGGAGACCCGACGTGCGTCTTGTTGTCCGATGATGGAAAGGGGAAGGGGGAATTAACTCATGTAATTCCTTCGCACACTCTCCAAAATGTAACCTGTAGAACACCGAGAGACTGGCCACGCGACGTCTGTGTTCGAGACTGGACAAATTGGTAGCAACCAAGTCAGGATCACCGATTAGCCGCTTGGCCCGTCTCTCCACAGAATCCAAGGCTGCCAGTTGATATTTAGGAGCTCCAGCCCATATGTGGCAGCAGTACTCTACAGCCGACCTGACCTGAGCTTTATATAGGGTCAGAAGCTGTCCCGGAGTAAAGTAACGCCGCACTTTTGCAAGAACTCCCAATCTCCTTGCAGCGGCTTTAGCCTTAGACTCAATGAACCGCCCAAAGTTAAGCTTTGACGTGATTTCGACTCCTAGTAACTTGAGGCGGTCGGTGTATTCCAGAGATACATTCTGAAATTTAGGAGCCAAGGTGAACTGGCTCCTTTTGGCGGAGAACAGACACGCTTGCGTTTTTGTGGCATTGAATCTCACAAGATTGGTATTGCCCCAGTTGGAAACTGCCTGTAATGTAAGATTCATACGCTCTACCATGGCCTCCCGAGCAGACTGTACTTGATCCTGTCTGGGCTGAACACGCGCCAGATATCTCTCCACAACTGTGCTGTCATCTGCATACCCAAAGAGACCGGGCTCGAGCAGGTCGTTTATGTGCAGCAGAAAGAGAGTTGCGGACAGAACAGACCCTTGTGGAACTCCGGCATTAATCGCCATAGCCTCCGACGAGCAGCCGTCAATAACGACTCGCAAAGACCGTTCCCGCAAAAGTCTTCTATCCAGGCTATCAGTCCAGGGATATACCATATAAAGGAAGCTTATTGATAAGGCTAGCATGCCAGACCCTGTCAAAAGCCTTCGAGACATCGAGCGAAACCGCGAGTGCTTCACCACTATTCTCGAGGGCCTCACCCCACAGATGTGTGACATACACCAGAAGGTCCCCAGTCGACCGATTTCGGCGAAACCCGTACTGTCGATCGCTAAGGAGATCGTTATGTTCTAGGTATGCCAAGAGGTGCGAGTTCAATATACGCTCCATAATCTTACAGAGTATGGAGGTAATTGAAATAGGTCGATAATTGACTGGGTCAACACGGCTACCTTTTTTGGGCACGGGCTGCACGTTAGCAAGCTTCCAGGATTTGGGAACTATTCCAGTCTTCAAGGAGAGGCGATACAAGCGTGTCAGAACAGGAGACAACTCGGGTGCACAGGTCTTAAGCACTATGGCTGGAATACCATCAGGTCCACTGGCTTTGTTCACGTCCAGATGTCGCAACGTTTTGAGAACCTCTTTGTTAGTGATGTGGACCTCTGACATTGAAGTACCACAGGGAGGTAGGGAAGTTGGAACTGCGTTGCTTGTGTCCAGACGCGAGCTGCTGGCAAAGAGATTTGCGAACAGTTCTGCCTTCTTTGCCGCATGAGCCAATGTCCCGTCGGGCTTAACCAGCGGAGGCAGTGAAGGTTTACAAAACTCGCCTCGACCGCCCTGGCAAGAGACCAAAAGCTCTACTGCCAGATGGTTGAGCAGAGAGCTTCCTGCCAATATGCCTAATGCGGTCGAAACGAGCCTTCCGCAACACCTTTTGTAAGTCTTGGCGGCTTGATTAAAGGCTCTCTTCTTGGATCTGACATCCGGAGTTTTACGGTTTCGAGCGTCAACCCATGAGAGGTACGCCAAATGTTTAAGGTTTTCGGCTTGGGAACATTCGGTGCTGAACCATGGGCGAGCTTTGCCACCAACGGGTACATCAGCAAAAGGAATAAAATATTCCATAGCTAAACATACCACGTCAGTTATAGCAACCGCGCATCTCGATGGATCTCCGGAAGAGAAGCAGACCTGCCGCCAAGGATAAGATGCAAAGAAGTGTCGCATCTCATCCCAATCTGCTGACTTGTATCGCCACACCTGCCTAGTACCATGTGGGTCGAGGTCTGTTGGCATGTAAGACGATACAGATTTCACCAGACAGTGATCAGAGGTTCCTAGTGGAGAAGCCACCTCTACCTCATATCTGTCAGGATCAGTGGTCAGCAGGAGGTCTAGACAATTGGCTGTATGACCTTCAACGTCTGGCACCCTAGTAGCTTGCTTTACCATCTGGGAGAGGTTTAGCGATAAGGCGAAATTCCTCATTTCCTCCCAGCATGGTCAGTCTTCTGGTATGGGAACAGCCAATCCTGGTGAGAGGCATTAAAGTCTCCCAGAAAGACTAATTGTGCGGAGGGGTACCGATGCTGGGCCAAATCAGCGGCCTCACTTAGATATTCGAATAACCGAGTTGTCTCCTGGTCACTGCTGTGCGAACGGTAAACACATGCATAAACGATCTTATCGTCACCTGTGTCCACCAACACCCAAATGGTTGAAAAGTGGGGTCTTCAAGGTGACGGAGACGCTGGCAGCAGATGTCATTGTTGACGTACACACAGACTCCGGCCCGAAGGTGAAAGTTGTGCTCCAGCGAGAACCCTGGGTAGTCAAGGTACGCCACATCTAACGGACATCCAATTTGCGTCTCCGTCAGAAAAGTAGGTGCGGCTTCTCAGTCTCAAGATGGTGATGGACTGCGTTGAGATTTGAGTGCAATCCTCGGATGTTAGAGAGGTGCACTTTCAGGGAGAGGACGTGCAACCGCTGTTTAACCTTACTTTTCTTTTTGGTACTTTTCATAAATGATAAGGAGTGAAAAGGGAAGGAAGATGGCAGTTGAACGAGGCGTTGCTTTGATGACCCAACGACACGAAAAATTTGTGTGCCTGTGGGAGCTTGATTTGGAGACTGCGGGGACGCCCGAACCCCCAGAGATCGCCATCGGGTCCTCTCACTCGGTCGCTAACCGGCACGATGGAGCCACCCTGGGATTTTTCGCTAGTTGGCGGGCAGCCTTCATGAGTAGCTAGTTCACTAATTGGGCCCCCATTACCTGCGGTCGGCCAGCGGAGCACCGTGCTTCGGATCCCGCTACCTCCACAATCAAGCACCCGACACAGCAAAAGTTGACGTGTCGTACCCGGTTCACATATGCAACGCAACTGTTCAGACCCAACTTCCATAAGGCTTCACCAAGCATCTTGCCGGAACACGTCCGAAGTCACTTGGCGGCAAGGCTTTGCTTAGGTGGGTGGTAACTTAAAGCCTGCGACCGAAGCCTACCACCGGAAAGGGGCGCTGCTCGTTTAGCACTACCCAGGGATACGTGTGAGAGTCAAGATTCAAGTATTTCTCACGGACGCGAGCAACATCATCCCCAAAAACGAGTAAAACGGCATCTATGTAACGACTATTTATTTAACGTTAACATTTCCTTTGTATGTACACATAATTGCATGAGGATAGATTCTATATACTTTTTTTTCTATATACTTATAGTAAGAGATTGATATAATTGCCTTAAACTACCCATAAAATGTAATTCGTTGTGTTTGGGTTTTTAGGTAAGTCTGTGGATGCCTTCTAACAGTCCTAAGTTCGTAAAATATACGGCGTTACCTTGGCCAACTGAAAATGAAATGAAGAGATTCGTAATAGGGCAGGTTTGAAAGACAATCTTATCACTAAAATTGATAATGACGTGCTTCGATTGTTCGGGCACATTGAGCGAATGTGTGATCACCGAATTGTGAAGAAAATATGTAGCGCGAAAGTTAACGTTAAGAAGGGTCGAGGTAGGCTTCGACTAACTTACGAAGTCTATATCAGTAAATTGCTCGAAAAGGGAAGGGTCAATAGTCACAAAGGGAGGGTCACATTACCAACTTTATTGTTTACTTTCACACAATATATTTTCCTCACTCTGCTGTTTTTATTCATTCGCTCAACTTGCTCAAAATATCGCAGCAGTCCCTTATCAATTTATGTAATACGATTATCCTTCGAATGGCCCATATTGCGAATATTTTTATAAATTCATTTCGTATTCGGCTGGCAAAGGTAATGCCGTAACATTAAATTTAATTAATTTAAATTTAATAAAAAATGTAACTTAAGAAACATGTCTCATATCAAACATTCATCCAATAAAATCTGCTAATTTGAACGTATATCGGTGTTTTTGAATGGCTCCGAAAATACACCGCAAATGGGGTTCAAGAAAACCTTTTTTCGAATATTATTCACCTGCCGTTTTGCGTATAACTTTTATTCCCGCTGAGTAAATTTACAAATACAAGCTTACTGAATAATTTATGGCTTCGTAAATTCTGTTATTTAACAACATTGAAAGTTCCGTTGTTCCGTGTCATTGTATAATTTTAATTTTATGTTTTACTTTATGGTATAAGTCTCACAACTCGTTTCTTCTAATCGAACTGTTCATACCTAGGAATCATTACTTCGCGTTCTTATTTTTATTAATTGTGTTACGCCCCTACAGTCGTTTGTTAATCTCCTTTTAGTACGAAGAGAGAAGAGTTCTGTTATACGGCTCACAGATTAAAGGGATTAAAAAAAAGGAATTTTATTGTCATCTAAAGATAAATGAATTTATTTTTATTATTAATTATTTGAAACTAACAATTGAGTCGTTAGGCAGCTTCGTCTGTGCGCTATGGATAATGAAACCGCACTAAATAGCCTCCCGCATGTTCCTTCCGGTTTACAAATACTGACGCTACACATCCTTATACTGCAATGTCGTATTCGTAAAGGGTATAACAGCCCCCGTGAAAGAATAAACTTTGGGGTTCATATTACAACCTTTATAGAAATAACACTATTTCTGTTTACCAATAATAATATAAAAACCAATCTCGTGCTCTCACACGAGATTGATTTTACAAAATATTTTCGTAGTCTGCCGCAGATTTACAAATAAAGTAATATCTTATACACATAATATTAGATAAATAAATAAAAATATATGCACTGAGTTTAAATAAATAAGCACTTCTTTGGTAGAATCAAAAATCACGTGGAAAGTTACCACAAACGCCCAGACCCGAGAATATGTGGAAAAAGTGTTTTCTACATTGACCCGACCGGGAATTGAACCTGAGACCTCAGACCTCGCGGATCCGTTAAAACCGGTGTGTACTCCACTCGTCCGTGGAGGTCTTCAAAATTTATTGTTGGACACTTGTATTCATTGACTTTTCAAAATATACAATTAAAAAAGGTGAATGATGATTGTGGTAGTCTGCAATAATTAAATTAAATAACAAGCAAATTCATTGTAAAAAGCAAAATCAATAGTAAAAAAAGTAGCTGACGCTTATAACTTCGTAAATGCCGTATTTATTAAATAATTAAACAAATATATTTTGGAAAACATTTGCGTAAATCTTCTTAGTATCAACTTCATACACCATATTATAAAACAGCAGACCGAAATTCAGCAGACCGGTGATGGGCCAATTCACTTGCAGTATTGGGAACGTAGTCTGGAGTCGTTTTTAGTAATTTTCGTGAGACGTATCTGACAGTGTAAACGCGACTCGGCCACAGAGGTCACCATCTTTCACTGGCAAGATATCGCTCTATATCTATAAGGCTTCGTTATTGTACCTAATTTTTTAAATTGTAGTTTACATTTGATTAGTACTTTGTAGTGCACTTAATAATTCAATAGAAGATTTGAACCCGCGACCTCTGCCTTATGTTAAACGCTTCAATTGAAATTTTAAATCGTTTGCCTCTTAACTTTTAACTTAATGTCCATAAATTTAGAGCAATACGCTAACGCACTACACTTTTATGATGTAATATTATTAATTTTTTTATTAATTTAATATTATTAAGTTACGGTAGCCGAGTTGTTGGGTTGTCGGAATTTCGAGTCGCGAGACCCGAGTTCGATCACCAGGTGGCAGTACCAATGAGTTTTTCAAAAACTTATGTACGAATTTAATCGTTGGCTTGGGCATAAAGACGGCGACGGGCTCACCACCTGTCACGTTGTCCCGAAAATATCTTCGGTGGAAGGTGGGTCAAAGGAACTTAATTGTCTAAACTTGACCTCTGTCTACCCCTGTTGAGCGTTGCTGGGCTTTTTGTGTTAATATGAAATGTGGGAAACGGAATGTAAGTTGGGAACGGAAGGCAAGGATGAGTGAGAGTGACGAAAGGGAAGGAATGACAGGGACAGATAGTTTTTAGTTTTAAGAGGGGACTTGTTAGCAAGATGTTGGATAGAAGGGTGTTGGGGATTTTTGGAGTTTCTAATTAAAATAAAAGCAGTGTGAAATAAAAGTTATTTCACTCTATATTCCTACAAATTGGGCTCGTCCGGGATATGTTTAGAGTCGAGAAAGACGCATGAAATATCAATCGACGACATTACGACGAAAACCGGCAGGCGCAGTACATAACCTAATTTTTGACGACGTGGCTGTAGGTGGTGTGGTCGGTGAAACCAAGTTGAAACGGTGATAAAGACGAATCAAGACAGATTGGACGACGTTATTGACAACGGCAAAGACGGATTTCGACCAAGGCGGAAAAAGGCGGAGAAAGCAGCGGTGGCAGCGGCGCCGGCACTCAGGGCGCACAGGCGGCTATGTTTTACCAGTTCGAAGGAAGTATCGCCAAATTCGATGGAGAAGACAAGTCTTACACTTCGACTAAGTGGGCACAAGACATTGAAGACAACGCGGAGATATTAAGTTGGACCGCGCAACAGAAACTTATAATCGCGCGCAGGTCTTTGTGCGGCACGGCGGCATTATGGCTGAAGTCAGAAAATGTATTCAAGACGTACGAGCTCAAGACGGCTATACAAAAGGAGTTACCCGATGTAATCAACAGTAAAGAAATGCATGAGCTGATGGCAAATAGAAGCGTAAGGACGAAAGCTACTATCAGTATATGCTTGCTATGAGAGAATTGGGAAAAAGCGAGATTTCCCGATTATATTGCTATCCAGTAAATAGTGGATGGAATCGACGGCGCTCAGGCGAATAAAATTATTTTATATGACGTAACGACGTACACTATGCTCAAAGAGAAATTAGTAATTTACGAGAAGATGGTAAACGATGCGAAGAAAGAAGCGCGAACCGAACCAGCTGTAAGAAAGAAAACGGAAAAATCTATTCGACGTTGTTACAACTACGGCGAAAACCGTCATATCTCGACACATTGTCCGAACGGTCTCAAATGTTTTTGCTGTAATCAGTACGGTCATATTGGATCTCGATGCACTTCGGCTGCGGCCGGCGGCGGCGCGAGCACGGAACGCAGCGCTAGCGCGCCTCACAAGTCGCTAAAACAGTCCGCGCAGAATGCAGCGTAAGATCGTGCGGTTGGCAGTAGTGGATCTCAGTCGGCAAAACTGCGCTAAGCTAACTTCAGCGTGGATGCGACAAGTGACAGCAGTTGTGACAGCCAGATGTCAAAAGGTGGAAACGAGGTTATGCAGGTGGAAAATAACGTAAACAAAACAAGAAATCTCTCAACGAAGCCGATGATTAGTAGTAGTAGATTAAGGAATTAACAGTGGACGCGTTAATTGACTTCGGCAGCGACTTCAATTTAATGACGGACGAGCGCTTCATTACCGTTGGAACAGAAAAATACGAATATAACTTATGTTTGACGGGACTCGGACGTACGATGGTGAATTCATTAGGAAAGGTGTTCTTGGACATTACAATCGACGGGGAAAACTATCAAAACGTGTTATTTCATATAGTGAACAAAGATGTTATGTCTTTTGATATGATTTTAGGCCTAGAATTACTACGAAAAATAACCATGATAATGAATGAATACAAAGTGAAGTTTTTGTCTGAAAGTGATGGATGCCTAAGTTGTGTTGTTTTTCAGATCCCACTTTGGAAGTTGAGCATAATTCTGATTATTCTATAAGGGAAAAAGTTTTGCAGTGTATTGAAGGTTATAATCCAATCCAATTGAAAGATGCACCTATTGAGCTGAAGATTGTCCTTAAAGATGACGTGTCTGTCGCCCAGAGAAACGACGTTTGTCCCTAGAGCAGAGAATAGTTGAAGAGCAGGTAAAGGAATGGAGGGATGATGGTGTAGTACAAGTAAGTTTTTCAGAATATTGAAGTCCTTTGGTATTAGTGAGAAAAAAAGATGGTTCAGTTAGGGTTTGTGTGGATTATAGACAGCTAAACAAAAAAATTCTTAAAGATGAATTTCCATTACCAGTGATCGACAATATGATAGATAAGCTGTGTGAAGCCAAAATATTTAGCGTTTTGGATTTAAAGAATGGTTTCTTTCATTTCAAGGTGGCTAAGAAATCTATCCCGTATACATCATTTGTGACACACCATGGCCAATTCAAGTTCCTTCGAGCTCCTTTCGGTTTGTCCATGTGCCCAAAGTATTATATGTGATTCATAAGCATTATCTTCAGGGATTTGCTTTCTCAAGGCATTATGATGATTTTCATTGACAATATCTTAATTACAGCAGAAAGTGAAGAACAAGCAGTGGAACGACTTCAGCTTGTGTTGAAAGTGGCTTCAGAATATGGGCTAAAGATAAATTGGAAGAAGGCTGACCTGATCAAACCGGAAATTGAATACTTAGGCCATGTGATAAGGAATGGGGAAATAAAACCAAGTCCAGAAAAGACAGAAGCTGTCCGTAAGTACCCACCATGAGATGTCAAACAACTACACAGTTTCATTGGTTTAACCTCCTATTTCAGAAAGTACATTGAAAATTATGCCCTAATTTCAAAGCCACTCAGATTTATTAAGAAAGGAAAAGGAATTTATTTTTTAAAATGAACAAAGACAAGCATTTATATACAGACGCTTCTAGTGTGGCATATTCGGCTATACTCATGCAGTACCATCCAGATACAGGTCTCCACCCGGTTTATTACATGAGCCGAAAGACAAATGATGCTCAATCAAGGTACTCAAGCTATGAACTGGAGGCAACCAATATTATTGAAGGTATGAAAAAGTTCAGGCAGTATTTGTATGGAATACATTTTAAAATTGTCACAGATTGTAAGGCATTTGAACTGCCGTTGAAGAAGAAGGATATTTCTGCTAAGATAGCCCGCTGGATATTATTCCTCAATGAATATGACTTCGAAATAGAGCATCGTTCTGGCACAAACATGAGGTGTGTCGATGCTTTGAGCCGTTATCCCTTTGTGGCAGTTACTACACTACATGATCAAGTAATGCAAGTGCAAAATCAGGATGAGGGGCTCTCAGCTATAAAAGAAGTTTTGAAAAAAAAGACATATAAAGATTACTGGGAAGAAAATGATATATTGTACAAAGGAGATAAGAAGTTATTGGTTATACCTAAGACTATGGAGAAAGAAGTTTTGAAGAAGGTGCAAGCAACGTAGATCCATCCGCAAACCTTCGAAAACCCTCGACGAATAATCACTGACAAAGGCACTGCATTCACTAGTCATGAGTTTCAAGATTACTGTAAGGAGGAGAACATTCTACATGTGACTATTACGACGGGTGTTCCACGAGGCAATGGACAAGTCGAGAGAATACACAGAATATTAATTCCATTACTTACGCAGTCGTGTATAGAGAACTCTGGCCGTTGGTACAAACACATTAGTTGAGTGCAAAGAGCCATTAATAGTACCTTTCAAAGAAGCATCAACTGTACACCTTGTGAACTACTTGGAGGTGCAAAAATGCGAGTAAAAGAAGACATGAAGATACAAGAGTTACTACAGGAAGAGTACATACAAGTGTTCAATGAAAATAGAGAGGATCTCAGAAAACAGGCCTAAGAACAGATTCTCAGAGTTCAAGAAGAGAATGCAAATAGCTTTAATACAAAAAGAAAAGGACATTCACAATACAAAGTTGGAGAAATTGTGACTATAAAACTTACACAATTTGGTTCAGGACTTAAACTAAAACCTAAATATCTAGGACCTTACAAGGTGATAAAGGTTAAAAGGAATGATCACTATTATCTGCAAAAAAATGATAGTGCTACTGAGGGGCCTATAAGAACATCTAGCACAGGAGATTGTATGAAGCGTTGGCCAACAGAAGGTGAAGAGAGTTCTTAATGTAAGAAACTTGGTAAGAATAATTTGGTGAAGAATGATAGATGATGAATGCATTGTTTCATTTAAATTTTTATTTTTTTTTCTATGCTATATGCTATATCTGTATGTTACTATACTATACTATATCTGTATGCTATATCTTGTATGTTACTTTGTTATCATGGTTTTAACTGGAGTAAATAGGTAGTGTATTTAAAATGTAAAAATAAAAGACATAACTAAATACTGAGTATAGAAATTTATAACTAACTTCCAAAGATGTTTTGTTTTTTGAGATGTTTTCTTTTTGTTTTTAAGATTGTTTCTTCTTTTGTTTTTAAGATGGTTTATGTTAATTTTTGTTTTTTTTTTTTTAATAATTAAGATAATGTTTGTAAAGTATGACTGAAGGAATGTGGAATGTGTGTGTGATGTATTGTACTGAAAGACTTGAAACATCATGAATGCTGAGGAATGCCTGAGGACAGCCATAGTATCAGCACAGCCGAATGTGGGAAACAGAATGTAAGTTGGGAACGAAACGCCAGGATGAGTGACAGTGATGAAAGGGAAGGAATGACAAGGAGTGATGGTAAGTGATTACCGCTCCCCATGAACACCCGCAATACCAGAGGCTTAGCAGATGTGTCGCCTCCCTTAGAGTGTGTGGGCCACCGGTTACCTGCACTCACAAGACGAAACGCAGAAGTTTTTTAGACTTCTACTTCACGCCCGTATTCTGTGAGGTCGTGGTACTTCCCCGGTCGAGCCGGCCCATTCCTGCAACAACAAAAGCTGATGCGTGGCTCTACCACTGTTAAAAGTGTGGATCGAAATAATTAAATTTTCTAGATCTCTGACTTTTTCCTTGAAGGAAAATGTGTGTAGTTATAAAAAAACTTTTATCAAGTTAGATTAGAATGTATAGAATTTTAATCACCGTTCATTGTTATCTAGAGAGCTTCGCTAATATTCTATCTCGTTCCAAGATTAATCTGGTTTCTTTCAGTTTAAGTTAATCCATTTAGTTAGTCCGCCTCAATCTTTTCTAAAGAGATGTAATTAAGAAAATACGGAGACAGTGTTACAGTTTTAATCAGCCATTAATTAGAAATGGAGTATTAATTTCCTATATTAGATTTGACAATATTTTTTTAAAATTATCTTGCAATTTACCATACTGGGGTAGACAGCGGTCTAGACAGTTTTGTCCTTTTGTCCCACCTTTCACCTAATACAATTTGGGACAGTGCGACAGATGGAGAACCTGTCGCCGTCTTAATTTCCAAGCCAACGATGTTAACCCTACATAAGTTTTGAAAAAAGTAATTGGTACCAGCCTACCACCTGGAGATCGAACTCTTGACTCGAATTCAGACATTATCACACCTCCGCTATTAGGACTTTTTTAACTTTTTAACATATTTTAATTTTTTAATTTTAATCAACAGTCTTGTATTGCATTGTAAGGGGGAAAAGCCTTAAAATGCAATTGGCTGCCGGCAGATTATAGGTTAATCATCTTGAAAAGTACCAGATCAAATTCAGCAGACCGGCTACGGACAGTAGTCATGTCTCAGGACAGGTTATATTGTTAATTTATTTAAAACTAGCTACGCCCTGAAGCTTAAAAATAGCTTTATTATATAAGTACCGGATACATTTACTTTTATATACATTTCGTGTAAAGCTGTTAATTTGGTATAACAAACAGACACTTCAATTTTATGTAAATGTATAGATTTTAACAATAAATCGGAGGGTCACGTCACGTATAGCCAGTGCAACTGATTTCAATTACTCGATATCCGCAATCAGGCACATTCTGCTTCGCTTTATTTTCATCCGACCGATTGCGCTACGTAGACATTTTGATATTTAAATTTTTTCAAGCAGATAAATCACTTTATTTCAATTTGATTTTGCTTTCATAAAAGCAATCGGTATGTTTTGAATGTACAGCGGAAAATAATATAACCATTCAGTAATTGGTATTAGAATTTTTTCACCTTTACGCATTTCACTTGAACTGGGTGGGCCTGTCGCGGTCTTAGTGTGCAAAGGAACGGTACGATATACGTCGATAAATATTTATATAATCATTTATCACACAAATATTTACCCCAAGCGTGATTTTAACCCGCAACCATTAGTTTTCAAGACATGGTAACTACTGCTATCTGGGGAATAGCTTGGAGATATTTTATTATACTCATTATATTGTATTCGAGCTATTAAACTTTTCGATTATATTATTATATACATTCATACGTATCGGGCTGTTAAAGTGCACTGCAGGACATTGGCCTCTCCCACAGGGAGGATTTGCTATAATCGCCAGGCTTGGCAAGCGGATTAACGATCGCAGTACCAGACCACTCGTATCTCGGACGCTACTTCCCATACTCGGTCTGATAATTTTGGTCTGATATTTTTAGAGATGGTTGTCCCGCAATCCATCGGTTGCTATAACGATATTCAAGGCTGTATCCCTTAGTCGCCTGTTACGATATCCACGGGAAGAAAGGGAGTGGCAATATTCTTACGCCGTTACCACACGGGTTATATTATTATCAGAATATCATTTAAAAAGGAACTGAATGAATAGTTCTGAACAATTTCTAACTCTTTTGTGAGGTATCGGCGCGTAAAATAAAGAGATACGTATAGTATCTCTTTGTTTTACGCGCTGTTATTCTCGTCGCGTAACATACTGTATGTTACTTGCCCCTAACCCTAAACAAACAGAAACATTGAATGTTTCCAAAATGCTTTATGATTTTCCTCAAACTTCGACATGAAAAGTTTTTGTTTACGCCAAAGTGTAAAACATATTTAACGTTGGGATTGTCGTCGTAAAAACCGTGCTGTTATTACTTTTACGATTCTCTGAAACTGAGATTTTTCTTCTTTCTTTTTAATTGAAAGGTAGGTAGGAAAAAGTTAAAGTTTTAACTTTGTTCTCTTTAATTTAATAACAAAGAAGAAAATATGCAATTTTTATGATTTTTAAAGCATATTTATACTGAATTTTATGATATTAAAGAGAAAAGTTAACATTTCAACTAACACGGACGGATTCGAACCCGCGACCTTCGCCGATCCATGGCGACGCTCTTACCTCCCAGCCACCGTGTCTACACGCATCAGTTGAAATTTTAACTCTGTATTCTCTTATATTACTTATGCCTTGTTTATTGGCATAGTTAAAAAGTTAAAGTTTTAACTTTGTTCTCTTTAATTTAATAACAAAGAAGAAAATATGCAATTTTTATGATTTTTAAAGCATATTTATACTGAATTTTATGATATTAAAGAGAAAAGTTAACATTTCAACTAACACGGACGGATTCGAACCCGCGACCTTCGCCGATCCATGGCGACGCTCTTACCTCCCAGCCACCGTGTCTACACGCATCAGTTGAAATTTTAACTCTGTATTCTCTTATATTACTTATGCCTTGTTTATTGGCATAGTTAAAAAGTTAAAGTTTTAACTTTGTTCTCTTTAATTTAATAACAAAGAAGAAAATATGCAATTTTTATGATTTTTAAAGCATATTTATACTGAATTTTATGATATTAAAGAGAAAAGTTAACATTTCAACTAACACGGACGGATTTGAACCCGCGACCTTCGCCGATCCATGGCGACGCTCTTACCTCCCAGCCACCGTGTCTACACGCATCAGTTGAAATTTTAACTCTGTATTCTCTTATATTACTTATGCCTTGTTTATTGGCATAGTTAAAAAGTTAAAGTTTTAACTTTGTTCTCTTTAATTTAATAACAAAGAAGAAAATAAATAAATATAGAATAAATAGATAGGGATAACAAATATCGAGAAGGAGGATGAAGAACAGTAAAATCTCTGGTGAAAATGGTGGCAATCTTTTGGGGAGGCCTATATTTAGCAAAATAATAGTCACTATAGCTGAGAGGTTGCGTGATCGATTTTCGAGTCATGAGACCCGAGTCGATCTCCAGTTAATACTGATCATGGTCATGGTACTCTCCATGATCATGGTACTCATCAAAATTTATGTACGATTTTATCGTTTACATAAAGATGGCGACAGGCTCAGCATTGGTCACGTTGTCCCAAAAATGTCTTCGGTGGAAGGTGGGACGAAAGGACTTAATTGTCTGGAAGTCTATCTGCCCCAATATTGAAAATAGCGTGTAGATATTTTTTTTTTGTTATTGTACATTATCCAAGTAATATTGTAAAAGCCGAAGTTTGTATTCAGGCGTTGTTATGAAATTCCGCCCAGATGGCTACAGTCTCACTACCTGTATTGGTGTTCCTAAGTTCCGGTGACATTACAAAAATTTAAAAAGAATTGATCTGCAGGAGGTAGGTCACCAATGATATTTTTTTCAAAAGTAAAGTACGATTTAAGCCGTTGGTACGATTTAATTTTCTGAGGTCTGGCTGTTTTGCCTTGTTGTTTCTGATTCCATGACATAAGTGTTTTGGCTTCTTAATTTGAGTTCAGAGTTTAGACATGATGTTGTCATATCGTTTTCCCATGGGTGTCGTAGGAGGTGACAAAGGAAAAAGCTTTGTAAATAGCTACAACTGCTGACAGATTGTGGCATATCCACCCCGAAAATTAGTATACTAGAATTCAGTACACCGGTGATGGGCCAATTCACTTGCAGTATTAGAGACGTAGTCTGGAGTCGTTTTAGTAATTTTCGTGAGACGTATCTGACAGTGTAAACGCGACTCGGCTGGGGTGCACCATCTTTCACTGGCAAGATATTAACTCTATATCCATAAGGCTTCGTTATTGTACCTAATTTTTAAATTGTAGTTTACATTTGATTAGTACTTTGTAGTGCCTTAATAATTCAATAGAAGATTTGAACCCGCGACCTTCGCCGATCCATGGCGACGCTCTTACCTCCCAGCCACCGTGTCTACACGCATCAGTTGAAATTTTAACTCTGTATTCTCTTATATTACTTATGCCTTGTTTATTGGCATAGTTAAAAAGTTAAAGTTTTAACTTTGTTCTCTTTAATTTAATAACAAAGAAGAAAATAAATAAATATAGAATAAATAGATAGGGATAACAAATATCGAGAAGGAGGATGAAGAACAGTAAAATCTCTGGTGAAAATGGTGGCAATCTTTTGGGGAGGCCTATATTTAGCAAAATAATGGTCACTATAGCTGAGAGGTTGCGTGATCGAGTTTCGAGTCATGAGACCCGAGTCGATCTCCAGTTAATACTGATCATGGTCATGGTACTTCCATGATCATGGTACTCATCAAAATTTATGTACGATTTTATCGTTTACATAAAGATGGCGACAGGCTCAGCATTGGTCACGTTGTCCCAAAAATGTCTTCAGTGGAAGGTGGGACGAAAGGACTTAATTGTCTGGAAGTCTATCTGCCCCAATATTGAAAATAGCGTGTAGATATTTTTTTTTTTTAATTTAATAACAAAGAAGAAAATAAATAAATATAGAATAAATAGATAGGGATAACAAATATCGAGAAGGAGGATGAAGAACAGTAAAATCTCTGGTGAAAATGGTGGCAATCTTTTGGGAGGCCTATATTTAGCAAAATAATGGTCACTATAGCTGAGAGGTTGCGTGATCGAGTTTCGAGTCATGAGACCCGAGTCGATCTCCAGTTAATACTGATCATGGTCATGGTACTCTCCATGATCATGGTACTCATCAAAATTTATGTACGATTTTATCGTTTACATAAAGATGGCGACAGGCTCAGCATTGGTCACGTTGTCCCAAAAATGTCTTCAGTGGAAGGTGGGACGAAAGGACTTAATTGTCTGGAAGTCTATCTGCCCCAATATTGAAAATAGCGTGTAGATATTTTTGTTGTTTCCGATTCCTTAACACAAGTGCTTAAGCTGCTTACTTTGGAATCAGAGGAACATATGTTGTCACTATCTATGTGTGGATTTATTTATTTTATTTACTCTGGCTTCCTGTCAGCTATGGGATGAGGGAAGGGCGCATGAATATATTGATTCATTTATTATTATTTATTAACTAAAAAAACTCAAGTAAACCGTGACTTGAGTTTTTTTACTGATACGCAATTTTTCATTGATTTTAAAGCATGTGATTTATACCGCAGTGGTCGCGGGTTCGAATCCCGCTCGTGTCAGTTGAAATTTTAAAATCATTTTTTCTCTTTAATAACAAAGTTAAGCAGAAATTATATGCTCTAAAATTGCTGTGTAATAATGTGTAACAACCATATGGAGGGAAATTAACTGCAATTTTTGAGTGACGAGTTACGAGCTTTCGATTTTAACGTTTTATTTTATTTAACTGACACTTATTATAAGACATTTATCACATTTTTTTAAAATAAACATATAAATATGGATAACATCACATTGCACTGATCCCGAGGTAAGTACCTTAAGCACTTGTGATATGAAATCCGAAACAACGAAGGTACGACAAACACTAAGACCCGTGAAAATGTAGAAAAAGATTTTTCTACATTGCTTACGCATCATCACGCATTTCCCAAAACAAGGGAAACCAATGCGACAACTTAGTCCTTTACACAAATACTTCAGCTTAGTTTCAAGCCGGATATTATTTTTGTTTAAAGGTGACTGGCGATGAGCCTGTAGTACTAAAGTTTTTGGAAAAACTGCGAGACTTCTTATTGGGGATCGAACTATTCTTTGGACTAGGATTTCGATCATTCAACTACTCAGTAATCGAGAATTATTTAATTTACATTTTTTTTTTAATTTTACAAAGAATTTGTTTTACTAGATTAAATTCCATATAAAGATATCAGAAAGTATTATTATTCAATAACTTTGCCTCTGTTCGAACTGAACTTTGATGTCTACAAATGGGAATACGTAGCGGCAATAAAACATCACGTTCGGCTGCGTGTCCGACAAACAACAAAACAAAGGGACCGTTGACGGATTACAGCTATTGTTTCCTTTCCCGGAAGACACAGATCCTTTAAAGGATAAAAGGAATAATTACACTTTGTAGACTTAGTTAGAAACATGAACAATAACTTTTATTTTATTATTTATCTTCACGCATGACATATCTTGTCGTGAGGCGTGACTATGTACCACCACCTTTTCTTTTCCGTCGGTGTCGTAAGAGGCGAGTAAGGGAAAAGCTTCAAAATGTCATCCTTCTTCTTCTTCTTTACAGCCTATAAAGAGTTGCTGCTGAATATAGCCTTCTGTCAAAGATTACTTCAAAATCACATTGTCAATCGATAAATGGCGGGACGAACGTCTCGAAATATACCAGGCTAAAATACAGCATAACGGCCATCAGTGACCAAGCCAACGATATCTGAGTATCTCGGCCGGCACTATCAACATTTTAAAGTGATTTTAAGTCTACTGTAATTATTATTTTTGTCAAATTCCATTTAAATCCGTTGTTTTAAGAAATATATCCATACCGAAAAAAATTTGTATGGACGTAGCGTATGAAACGAACCCGGATGAAAGAGGAAATCTTTTAACCTGCGAAAACTGCTAACTGCTTGAGTTATAATTTAAAAAAATGGTTTAAACTCTAGTACAATAATTTTAATTCTTTTGTATTGCATTGTCAAAAATATTATAAAACTAAAACAAAAAAATAACTTCACGCCATTCCCAATACTGGGGTACACAGAAATCTGCACAATTAAATCCTTTAGACCCTCCTTCCACCAAAAACAAACATATGAAAAAATTATACAAAATATTACGCAAAAAAGTAATATGAAACCAAGATAACAGAACACATGCGTTTATTAAATATCTATGAAAACTTACAGGATCTTTTGTAACACGATGTGACCGTGAATGAGCATAATACTCACAGAATGCGTCTGTGTCAAGGGCAACTTGACAATGTATCACAGCTTCTTTGAGGGTTGCCGGGAGTACAAGACGCCGGGGTGTCTGGCAACCTTGACACTTACACACAGCTAGCAAACGCTCTCCAGTTTTGGCAGCAAATTTAAAATAAAAGTGTTATTGTTTTATAAATAAATATCAGTTTTTTGTCATCACAAAATTATTAATATGAAAGAAACGAAAGAGTTATGTAAGGATCGCGACATTTGGTTATATGTTCCCTGGCCATCCCGTCAGGGATTGTTTATGAAGAAAAGTCAGTATATTTAGAGTATTCACAAAAATGTTATTCTCTTCCTTTATGACGGGAATAACGAAAGTGGACGAAGCGAAACAAGTATTTAAGGATCGTAGCAAGTAGAAAGAAGTGGTATTTGCCTACACCTACGGGAAAGAGGCGTGATTGTGTGATGATGATGACAAAAAAGTTTTCACGTCACTACAAATAAATAAATATATTCACGCAATTCCCAATACAGGCGTAGACAGAAGTCGAGTCTAGACAATTGAGTCCCTTCGACCCACCTTCCACCGAAGATATTTTCGGGACAACGTGACAGGTAGTGAGCCCGTCGCCGTCTTTATGTCCAAGCCTTTACTATAACTACATCGGTGATGTTATCTAGATATTTCAAGTATTCAAAAAACGTAAACGGAAAAGAAAAACTAAAAGAGAACATTTCAAACCCACCATATTATATTTTTAAAAATCAATTTACAATACATATTATCAATATTCTGATCCATGTTATTAAATCCATCTTTAATTATTCAATGTCATCTGGAAGTTTTCCATCTTCCTGGAAAGAGGCTCAAATAATTCCTATACCAAAAAAATCCAATCCCTGCAGTTTTTCGGACTACCGACCCATTTCCATACTTACATTTCTCTCAAAAGTTTTTGAGCTTATCATCCATCGTCAACTTAGCATTTTTCTATCCTGGTGGAATCTGTTCAATCCATTTCAATCCGGTTTCCGTACTGGTCATAGTACGACTACTGCCTTAGTCAAGATCACTGACGATATTCGTCTTGGCATGGATAACCAGTGTATTACAGTGTTGACCTTACTTGACTTTAGCAATGCATTCAATAACGTTGATTTTAGCCTCGTGAGTACGTCGGAGAAGGGTTACGTCAAATAAATTAACGTTACTCCGTGCACCCAATGTCGCGGTGTAAGCGTTTTTTTTATAGAAAAGGGAGGCAAACGAGCAGGTGGCTTACGTGATGGTAAGTGATTACCGCCGCCCATGCTCACCTGCAATACCACAGGCATAGCAGAGGAGTTGCCTGCCTTTGAGGAAGGTATAGGCTCTTTTCTTGAAGGAAGTTTTATTGGTCCCGAAAAACCGCTGACGATAGAACATTCCATAAAGTGCAAGTGAGTCGCAGAAAATTCCGCGAAAAACGCATTGTGGTGGAATGCCAAGCATCAAGATGGTGGTGATGGAATTTTTGACTATGCCGTAAGGTACGATGGTGAAATTCAGCGGATGGGATTAATGCGAACAATTCCTCGGAGAACTCCCCGTAGTAAATATTGTAAAAAATGCAAAGAGATGCAACATCTCTTCGCAAAGCTAGGGGATCTAGCCGATCAGACAGAACTTGTTCGTCGATGATTCGAACCGCTCTTCGTTGGATACGGTCAAATGGAAGGAGCTGATTCTGATGCCTTGTATAAACTTGAAACAGGCAAAATTTTTTATAACAGCGCAAAAAATTCATGTTTAAACATTTGATGTACCTGTACTATACGTGACCTTTATTATAAATAATAAAAATTCACTAATTTCATCTCATAAATGCTTGTAATTAGTTGTAACCTAACTTCTCATACTTGGGTAAACAGAGGTCTAGACAATGAAGTGCTCATCGAATACATTATTTCGGATATCGTGACAGATGATGAACCTGCCGCAATTTTTACGTTAATGCCTTCGATAAAAATCGTTTACGCTGTGATAAAAAGTTTTGAAAAAAGCCATTGCTACGTGCTGGGATATCAGACTCGGGTCTCTTGACTCGAATCGCTATCACCAAACCACTCCGTCATCGTAACTTTGAGAATAATATTGCACAATTCAAGGTTCAGAAACAAATGGCATATGTTACTTGTTCCGTAGAGTAGTAAATCACCACGCTCTCTCCCACATATGCCTGCAGTAATTGTATAACATTCCCCACCGCACACACTACACTAGACTCCAGGTAGCATACACCATCGCCCATGATACCGCGACACGTGTTTCGTCTCTAAACAAGGCATCCTCAAGCGATAAGACTCCACGACATTCCACCTCTGAGATGACTCTGGTCCGGTCTTTTAAGGTTCTGCAGAGATCTTAGAGAGTCTTACAACGTTGGTAATCACTTCAGGTGACGCACGATTATCTTGCTGTGTAAGAGATAAATAAGAAAATTCTTTAAGAGAAATATCTTCATGCTATTCCCAATACTGGGATAGATACAGATAAAGACTATTAAGTCACTTTGCTCAGGTTTCTTGACTCGAATTCGAAACACCCATCTTAAGGGTAAAATAAGGTTGGTGAAGCGGATTCTATCATGCTGGGAAATACCGAGCTTACTTCTTTCCATGTCACATTGAGCTATTTGAACTTCTTTATATGGACAGCAGTGAAAGATTCTCTGTATTTAAAATTAAATGATTTTCGGATTTTATCGCGTCTTTGATTAGTTTTTACAAACAGTTTTTATTTCCCGACGTTTCGGATGTCGACGTCTATGTTTAACATCAGCTTTGTGTTTTTTTTTATAAAAACTCGTGTTAAAGAACATATAGCTGATGTTAAACATAGACGCTCAAGGAAGTCTGCAGTCTGTTATCACATACTAGATGGGCCCTACCATTATATAAGATTTGACAAGCAAATGTGTAGTATTCGCGAAAATACAAGAAATTAGATTCTCTGTAGTTTTACAAGTGAAAATATTTAGCATCAGAAATTTCTTGGAGACTCCGTTAAGATAAATAATTAATTTGAAAGAGGTATGCAACAATTGTGACACTTCGCGATCTGTTCTCTGTAGTTACCCCTTAAGGATCTAAGCGTGAAGATATTTATTAAATTAATTTATTAAAAAACGTTAACAAAGCACGTTTTCTTTTTCAAATGATGTAATATTTTTCGCACTCCACAAAGCTTTTGAATTTCAGTCAATCATTTACAAGTACCTCGCAACAAAGATAGTGTAATATCCCTCAATTCGTTGATGCTTATAATACCAGCGACTTTAAGTAAGTTCACGTAAAGATAACGAGGCCTTCAACTTTGTCTCACTCGGCTACCGTTAGCTAGAGTTAAGCTCAAGAGCGCTATATCTCTTTAAATTATGTGCATAAACCTTTTGAAGTTAAACTTAGGATGACCACAAACTTTGAAATTTTTGCAAGACTTAAATTTTCGTGCACTTATTTTGTGAAATATCTACCTAAATTCTACGGGGTTTAATCGTAAAGTAAATAGCTAAAGCAGTTAAAGCTTATCTGCAGGGCCTATCTGCGAGGCTTTTTTGTGAGGATGTTACGAATTTTTGTAATGTTTTTATTTGTATCTTAAATAAATAAAAAAAAAGTTGCGTTATAGAATCGTAAACGGGAGTCAGACATCTAGACCATTTAGTTCTTCGAACCATATTGTACCGTCATTATTCAAATTCATCCTACAATAATCGGCGTCGTTAGCTTATCTGTTAGTAATTTGAGCGATTCTCATGTTATGAATATAAGTATACGCCTGCGGCTTCGCTCGCGTGGACCATTATAAGTGGCAGAAGCCTAATTACAACACCAAAATGTACAACTTCAAAAATGACTGCGGTAGATGAATAAATTATTGTTGTAAAATCCGATCTCAGGAAGCGTCTACATCGCGAAATGAATGATTATGCAAAATTTCAAGTCAATCTGATGTATTAGTTTAAGATCTTGTGATGAATAATATTTCATGCATATGTTATTTCGTAGTCTATCGGTAACAAAAAAAAAATCTTCAGCCATTTCCAATGCTGGGGTGGAAACAGGTTCAGGCAATTAAGTTCTTTTCGCTCATCTTTGGTATTGAAATTGAAATTTCCGGACCGTTAGTGTAAATACTTCGTACATACATATGTCTTCTCATACGTATAACATAAAAGAAAGAAAGAAACATTTACTGAACTGAAATATATACTGTAAATTAAATACGATCGCCATTTTGCAGAAGTGCATTGTGCCAAAATAGGAAAGCCACTGAGGTATATAGCTGGGATGAAACCTGCACTGACAGGTACATGCCAGCCCTGATTTTCAGTGGCTCCTTATAATAGATAAATATACATACTATACACATAATATAAATTAAACTTTATACATTTCAATTATCTTCACGCATTTCCTAATAGTCTAGGCAATATAATCCTTCCGACTCGTATATCACCGGTCTTTACGTCCAAGTCAAAGATATATATCGTAAATAAGTTTGCAAAAAACTCACTGGTACGAGCCTACCCCCTGGGAATCGAATTCATATCTCTTCACTCTAATTCCAGTCACCAAGCCACTCGGCAATAATAACTTAAGCATACATCTGCTACTAGTTAAATATAAATTTCATAACCGTCGCATAAACTTGCGAACTCCAGTTCAGTAATAATTTATGTGCTCGTAAATTCTAACATTTAATAACCTTGAAAGGATTTCGTGACATTTCACAATTTTTGTTTCATGTGACAGGTAGAAGCCATTTTCTATCGTCGGCGTACACTCACACACATACAAAATAAGGAGAGAATCGCTGAAATAACAAAACATGTCTATTGTTTTTCTTTAATTCAAAATTAATAATTGACCACCTCCGTGGACGAGTGGCGTACAATCAGTAATCGTGATGTCGCTAGCTCTGAGGTCCCAAGTTCCATTCTCAAACGGGGCAATGTTTATATTATAAGTAAAAATAAATATGTAAATGGATTTTTTAAGTTAATTAATGAACTATTATGTTATGACCAAGCTGTAATACTTGTTCAAAGAGACCAAGCGGAAGGGCAGCGGTACTGAAGAGCTCCCTGGCGGGGCGTTAGTTCTATGGTCCGGAGTCCCGGAGAGCGAGAGCGCCCGCCAGGGAGTGGGGGTGCTGCTGTCGTCTCGGTTGGTCGATGTTATGACTGAATATAAGATTGTGAACTCGAGACTTCTCAGGGTTCGCTTTAAACTGGGACTGACGAAGTTATTCCTTTTGGCTGTTTATGCGCCGGTAGCTTCGTCGTCCAGAGCTGAGCTGGAGGAGTTTTGGGAGAATGTATGAGAAGTTCTAGACTTGGTTAGAGGAAACGAAAGAATTGTTGTATGTGGTGATTTGAATGGATCGGTTGGTACCGCTCGTCCAGGGTACGAGTCGGTGCTTGGAATGTTTGGTGATAAAAGGGTTAACGATGCTGGCAAGCTTATACTGGCTGTATGCAAGGAAAAGGGTCTTCTTGTGACAAACACTATGTTTAGTCACAAGAAAATCCATACGTATACTAGAACAAGAGAGAATGAGAGAAGTATGATCGATTTATTCCTGGTGGATGACCGACTGCGAAAACAGGTGACGGATACGCGAGTGTTTCGGGGTGCTGACCTGGGAACGGATCATTATCTAGTGATTACTAGATTTAGGGTCTGTTCGCGGGTTGGCGCCACCAGACGGCGATACCAGAACCACAGTCGGTCGGTTGCATCCGAAGCTGGAAGCTTCAGGAAGCGGACACTAGGGATAAATATCAAGCAAGAGTAGCCGAAAAGCTGGACAGCATCGATGTCAGGAAAGAATGTGTGGAAAAAATTTGGCAGAGCCTTAGATATGAAATGGTTAGTGCAGCGGAAGACGTGTGTGGAACTGTGAAAAGAGGTAGTAGTAAAAAGGGTGATGCATGGTGGAATGACGAAGTGAAAGAAGCTGTAAATAAGAAGAAGAAAGCATGGTTAGACTACTTGGCCTCTAGTAATGATGAGAGAGAAGAGGAAAGAAAGATATAAGCTCCAGAAAGTTCACACGAAAGCATTGATTGAGGAAGTGCGTGAAAGGAGTAGAATGGAAGCGGACGAAAGGTTGTCGCACAACTTCAAGGAGAACTCCAAACTATTCTGTAAAGAGGTTGGAAGGAGCCGGAGTGGTGCGACAGCCTTAAGAATGAATAAAGTGCTTTCGGGAACCAATGACGTCCTCTCAGAAAAATCGGACGTCATGCATCTATGGAGCGAATTTTGTAGAGAGATGTATGCGTGCGATGATCTTAGTGAGGGATCCGGGGGTGACACTGAGGTCATCAGTATGAAAGAGATTGAATGTGCGATTAGAATTTTGAAATGTGGTAAGGCTGCGGGACTAGACAGAGTTACTGCTGAAATGGTCAAGTATGGTGGGCCACGCGTCTGGGACAGCTATCATCTGCTGTGCAATTTGTGCTGGCGAACGGGGGCTGTTCCGGATGATTAGCGATCCGCGGTCATTGTGCCTTTATATAAAGGTAAAGGTTCTATTATGACTGCGGGTGCTATCGGGCGATCAGCTTGACCAGTTTAGCAAGTAAAGTTTACTCGAAGGTTTTGACACGTAGGATGCAAGATAAATCGGAAAGATTTCTATGGGAGGCACAATGCGGATTTAGACCTGGAAGAGGATGCACGGATCAAATGTTTTCTCTCCGCATGATCACGGAGAAGCTTCTGGCTGCTAACCAGAAGATTTTCTGTGCTTTTGTGGATCTTGAGAAAGCATTTGATAAGGTTGTAAGGAAGAAAATGTGGGAACTGTTGCCGGGGTATGGTGTTGATGGTCGATTGCTAAGGGCTGTGCAGTCACTTTACTGTGACTGTAAAGCCTGTGTGCGGGTAGGGCATGACCTGTCACCCATGTTCAGCGTCCAAACGGGCGTAAAACAGGGTTGTGTCATGTCTTCCTGGCTGTTCATACTGTATCTCGACAGCTGTTTACAGAAGCTGAAAGATAGCTGTTTGGGTGTGATATTGGGTGACATATAAGTGAATTGTCTGCTATATGCTGATGATGCAGTGCTTATTGCACCATCAGAGGCAGAACTGCAGGCATTAGTCACGTGTATGAAAGAAGAATGTGAAATTAATGGTCTCCGTTTGAATGCTAATAAAACTAAGGTTCTGGTATTTGAAAGGGACGAAGAAAGAACGAAGTGCGAAATTGGGTAAATCAGGATTAATTAATCTAGACATTTCTAGAACAGGTGAATGAAATTGTATACTTGGGGAGTGCGTTTAGTCGGGATGGAAGATGTGATTTAGATGTGGACAGGCGTGTCACTGCCGGGAACAAAGTCAATGGTGCCCTGACTGTGTTAATCAAAAGGCAAGGCGTTGTGAAAAGTGCACGCCTTGCAATACATAACGCAGTGTTGTTACCGACTTTGTTATATGGCAGCGAAACCTGGGTATGCCAGAAGAAGCATAAAAGCAGGTTGAATGCAGTGGAGATGCGATCTCTTCGTAAAATGTGCGGCTTTACCATGGCCGACCGAAAGCGAAACGAAGAGATTCGCAATATGGCAGGTTTGAAAGATGACCTTGTCTCAAAAATGGATAAGGGCGTGCTTCGATGGTTTGGGCACGTTGAACGAATGAGTGAAGACCGAATGGTGAAGAAAATATATAGCGCGAAAGTTAATATTAAAAGGTGTCGAGGTTGACCGAGACTAACATTCGAAGACCATGTGAGCAAATTGCTCGAAGAGGGGAGGGTCAAGAGTACTCGGATACCAAGACGTGCATGTATGAAAAAGATGATGAATCTGAAAGAAGCGAAAGAAGTATGTAGGGATCGTGACACTTGGCGATCTGTTCTCTCTGGCTACCCCGTCAGGGATTGTGCGTGAAGATAAATAAATACAATAAATAAATAAATAAAAATACGAAAGAACATCCCAGTCCTCTGCTAAATCTAGTCCTCTTCCGTAAGTTTTGCCATAATCGCCACACTCGGCTTCAGATTGGCGATCGCAGTACCAGACACTGCGCACCTTAGATGCTGCTTCCCGTAACCAATTTTCTTAATTTGGTCTACAACAGCCATTGATGTAGTCAATTCTTCTCACTTAGCCGCCTCTTAAGACACCTAAGGAACGAGGATGGCATATTCTTAGGCCGATACCACCACAGTCACTGCCAATTCCGACATTTTATACTAATAATTTTCATCGTTTCATAAAAAAAAAGAGAATAAAAGAAGAGGTTTTCATGCTATTACGGCTTCCAAACAAATATTATTAGTGTGTATATATTATTAAAATTAAATTAATTAAATACTTATAAATAATAAACTTTATTGTACACCAAAAATAAAAATCACAGAAAGAAAACAAAGATAGACTTTTATTTACACAAAACATTTTGAAACATAACAACCTATTTAAAACTTTTTCTATATAAACACTAGAGGTAAAATGTACGAGTATTAATAGAAATTTTATTATAGTTATTACACCTGGACATAATTACCAGTAAAACAAAACCGTTTCCAGTCACCTTTCCGATCCATTGTTGACGCGGTAGTATTAATAGTGATTCACTTAACCTTTGATATTCGAACAAAAGCGGTCGTAATAGCTGCCAAGAGGCAATTAAGGTCGCTGAGGTTTATTCTGATATATGTATTAATGTTAACTACTAAAAATCAATAAGCAGACATTGATTGGTAACAAAAGTAATTTATCATATTGGTTTTAAATATGTCCGTTCGTAGCGGATTTTGATTAAAAAGATACATGGGATATGAACAACGACAACAACTAACAACTGTCTGATTCCAATGTTAGTAGCTAAAGCACGCGAAAGCATCTTAGAAAATATAGAATGTAGATAAAATCGTTTTCTACATTGTCCCGTCCGAGAATCGAAATTTTTGCACAAGAAAACCTTTGTTTTTGAGGTTATTTACAGGGTTTCTAATGCATTTCACAGTAATACCTTCGAAAAGGTGCTGACCGGTAATACCCTGTTACAAATCTGAAGCTTATACCCGGAGGAGTATAACATTCACGCATTTTCCAGTACAGGGGAGGTAGTGGTCTAAAGAATTTTGACCTTTCGACACATTTCAATGGAGCTTATTTTGGGACAACGTGACAGGTGGTCACCTGGTCTTTCGCCGTTTTCATGTCCAAACTAAGTAAATTCTTCATATAAATTGTACATAAGTTCTGAAAAACTCAGTGGTACGAGCCTACCACCTGGGGCACAAACTCGGATTTCACTACTAGAATTCCGATGTCTCGTCAGGAGTTTAATCATCTCAAAAAATACCTGACCAAAATTACATACATAGATATGGGCAACATCACATACATTACTCTGATCCTAAAGTAAGTAGTTTAAGAACTTGCATTATGGAATCAGAAACGACGAAGTTACCACAAAAACCTAAACCTGAGAAAATATAGAAAAAGTGTATTCTTCATGGGCCCAACTGGGAATCGAACTCGGGACCTTAGAGCTGACGACACCATGCAAACCGGCGGTTACGCCACTCGTCGACGGAGTTCGTCTTTAATTAAACAAATGCGCTGAACGAGTAGCGAACACATGGGTTTATATATTGCCGCCAGTTATGAGGTCTCCGGTTTGATTCCCGGACGGATCAATGTACAGAACCATTTTTTTCTACATTGTCGCGGGTCATGGTGTTTAGTGGTGCCTTCGTTGTTTGCGATTCCATAACGCAAGTGAGTTAGGTATGTACTTTGGGATCAGAGATCGGAATATATCTGAAGTTGTCCCTGTCTGTGAAAGTGTTTATCTATGGTTGTATTTTTGAAAATGTTTTTATCTTAAATTCTTTAGACGATGACATAAAGACATATTTAGAAATATTAGAAAAGAAATATTATGTATAAACATAGTCGTGCACATATTCCAAGTGAATATTCCGAATTATAACAAACATTATTCTATTATATAAGAAATAATATTCCGAATGTCGATGTCCCGGCTTCGGAAGCTTTTAATTACGGTCCAGCCATTGGTGATTCCGTTTACCTGTTTCCCGTAATCATGGTATCAAGCGTTTGTTCTGTATCGTTAATAGAACTGTTTTCATTTTGAAATAGGAGCATTCACTCGTTTCATTCATACTTGTGTTTGCTAAGTAACTTTCTTCGTTACGTTGTGCGTTATGCTCGTGCGCTACTTATCTTGCGCTGCATGGTGACTCTTGTTTATGTTTCCATAGCTATGTAATGTATTTTGATAAACATAGACTGATTGCATAACAATAAAAAAAGAAAATATCTTCATGCCATTCCCAATATTGGGTTAGAAAGAGGTCTAGACAATTAAGTTGTTTCGACCCAACGACCACCGAAGATATTTTTGGGAAAACGTTACAGATGATGACACTGTCGTCGTCTTAATGTCCAAGGCAAAGATATAAATCGCAAACAAGTATTTGAAAAAAAAAATCCATTAATATGAGCCTATCATCTGGGGATCGAACTCGAAACTATTGCATCGAAAGTATTGAAACCTCTTTCACGCTGCTCTGCGTTTTGTCGGACTTCACACGTCCACGAAATGACATTTTTATGGTAAATTGATCTTCACTGTTGACGTTATAGTAAATTGAGCAGTTAAAAATACTTTTAACATTTTTAGTGGTGCCGGGGATCGAACCAGTGTCATTCCCGGCCTTAGCAAGCGCTATGACCACAAGGCTACAACGTCTTTTAAAGTAAAGTAAATATCGTACCAGCAGAAATTTATAACTCAAATATTTATACTATCTACATTTGTTTCCGCTTATTAAATAGTTCAATACACGCAAGGCATATGAAATAGTAGTACAAAGAGTGAAAAAATTTGATCCCATACATAAAATATTGATATTGGAATCTAGAATAAAATAAAAGCTCTTTTTGATGTGAAACATCTATAGCCGCACGTAAAACCGATTTCTGGCGTGGCGACGCATGCCGTGCACGTACGTAGTAGCGTTTAATTATAAACCTTAATTTTCAGGTAATAGGGTGTAAATTAGTATACCTTTGTATGCACGCTATACAAAGGTATACTAATTTACACCCTATTACATGAGAATTAAGGTTTATAATTAAACACAGAAATCCCTTTTTTATATTTAATTAATTATATTCATATTATTCATATTAGTGACTATGTAAATTATATTAAGATTTCATTTTTACATGAAAGGTCATTTCCTTATAGTCAAAAATGTTCAATAATTTTTAAAACGAATAAACATTAACTACCATTAAAATTAGCTGGAGATTTTAATGTAAATTTGCAAGAGCTGAATCACTGCCATTAATGACATTTCTTCGAAAATAATTTTAATTGCAAATCAACAACAATCCAAAAGAATCTACTACCAAATATGGAACAACTATAGATGCTGTAATTGTGAGATATCTTGATAATGTTTCATCCAATACTTTTGTAACGTATTAAATAAATATATAAATATCTTCACGCAATTCCCAATACAGGGGTAGACAGAGTTCAAGTCTAGACAATTAAGTCCCTATGCACCGAAGATATTTTCGGGACAACGGGACTTTACTACTACGGGACTTTTGTAACGTAGTTTATTTATCATCGACCAATCGTCACAGTAATACCGGCAGAGGAAACATCGAATATGACTATAACTGAAGTCACAGAGAGAGAGAGAGCAAATATTTAAATTGTGGCCACTTGATATTAATATCGAATTTTTATATCAAATGTAAATAAATGTTTATTAAATAAAGTTACCATTTTCTGTAAGAAATTCGTTATACTTCATTTTTTCATTAGTATTTTGTTAGTACTTCATTTTTTCATTCCTGTAATAATATTATCTTTTATGCATATTACTTGTACACACACGATGTTTCAAATCTGCCAGGCGTCCCATGACGGCTCACATATTTTTCAATAAACAACTTTTTGACAAAAAGGTTAGAAGTAAATTGATACTAAGTAAAATATACGAAACAAAATCAGCAAGCAACATTCTACTGTAAAATGCATGAAATATGATAAGATTTTGCTTAACTAGGGAGTTGTGGGCAGTGATAAAATAATCTAAGCGAAACAAAAACGGATCAAATATCTTACGATCAATTATCTAATATTGTTTTGATAAAAAGAAATGATAAATATGATATCTGGGGAACATTTAAGCCTTTGTAGGCTATTTAGACGTGCGATATGCTCTTTGTTATCGACTCCACATCTACACGCATTTTCCCAGAACTGGGTTAGACAGAGGTCTAGACCGTTAAGTCTTTTGAAACCCACCTTTCACCAAAGCCTGTTTCATAATCTTTGACGATAGGAAAAAACAACAGTTTTTTTCGGTGCGGAAATATCTCGATACAAATTATTAAAAAAAAAAACGTTTGTGTAAAATTTCGACGTCCCGTCAAAATAGTAAATCTTTGGAAGACTTCGAGCGACCACTAACATACAGATTCACATTCATACACAGACACATATGAACATAGATGAGGGACATCATCACATAATTATGCTAATCCCAAGTTAAGTAGCTTAAGCACCTGTGTTATGGAATGAGAAACAACATAGGTATGCTGCAGAACTTTTTTTATACAGTACAGTACAGTGTAGTACGACCGGTTTTAATGGTGTCGCCAGCTCTGAGGTCCCGGGTTCAATTCCCAGTCGGATCAACGTAGAAAATGCTTTTTCTACATTTTCTCGGGTCTGGCTGTTTATGGTACATTCGTTGTTCCTAATTCCACAATACATGTGCATAAGCTGCTTACTTTGGGATCAGAGCAATGTATACAATGTTGTCCTGATTTATGTATATGTATGTATTTTATGTATATTGATAGATTGTACGGTAAGTAGAAATACTTAGGTACTTCTCAACAATACTTTAACGCAAACCATTCTTCGAATAGGATCTCGTTAGCTCTTTGGAGCACAATGTACGTGTAATTTACATATTACAATGTACGTGTAATGAGGGTTTCTAGACGGAGATATAAAGCAGACGCGATAGTTTCTGAGCAAAAAATCGTTTGTACTTTACGTCATGAATGTAGATCTGATATATATAGAATAGTATGTTATAATAGTGAGTTATTTACCTGAACTACATTTTGACTTATTTATTTTTATTACATATGTGCCATATTTTTACTTATAAATCATGCGACTTAGTCCGTAAAACAATTAAAATCGTACATCATCTTATAGTAGCGTTTCACTCTCAAATAGAAAAATATAAATAAAAAAAAGGAAATTAAAAGTATAATATGTGGTAAATGATGTTGGTATCACAATTACGTTTTAGTTGTATTAGTATTATTAAATGAAAAAATATTTGTATTTAGTAGTATTAAATGAAAAAAAAATGTTTACATATAATGTAAAATATTTTACATTATATGTAAACATTTTTAAGGCTTTAAATGCTTAGACAATGTTCATTTGCTTAGACAAAAAATAAATCTTGAAAAAATCAATAGTTATTTCTTCATTCACAGGTAGCCTTTGCATACGAAAGGATCAAAATACTTTTTTTTGTAATTTCATCCGCCGATAGCATTAAGCAATAAAGCAATATTGCGTACATAATTTCCTAACTATATACTGAGTAGTAGTAGTAGTATATACTTTATTGTACACCACACATATACAATATTTTTTAAGCATACGAGCGTTGCTGGGCTTTTTGTATTAATATGAAATGAAAAATCTCATTTTTTTAAAAAGTAAATTACATACCAAAAGTCGAAATCTTGATTTACCTTCAACAGAGATTGAATTTGCATAGTCATAGGTACAATAGCACTTAGCAAATAAAAGTGAAATTGGAAGTTACAGTCCTTTATTGTAGAGCAAAAAATGATGAAATGCGGTTCATTTGAAAACTGACTTCTTTGAAAGTATTCGAATGAAAAGAAATAATTGGATATTATCTATTCTTTCGTTCAAATTATTTATTCCCAGAGTTTACTTACTTCATGTTTTCTTAAGTCTACTGTATAATATAAGCCGCTCCTATAATGGCATTTGATTTAATCACAACGCATGCCAAGCGGTTTGGCGATCGCAATACCAAGCATCTTACAGGTTAGACTTTTTTTTTTGATAACCGTGGAGGAAATGTTTTATGCACGAACGTTCCTTGGCCGGGAGGCCACCGAAACGAACAGTGTCGGGCTCGAATCTCAGAAGGAGAAGCATACCGACTAAAACCATCCACGGGATGCTGTTGGCCCGGAGGCCTTTACAGCTTCATCTAAGAGAGAGACTTGCGAGGAGAGGCTCGCAAGTTAGAAGTTGAAGACAATAATGGCTGCTGCTGCGAAGCGCTGCGTCCCCTAGAACGAAAGAGAAGACTTCCGACATGGGGGAGGGGCCATGCGATCCGAGGGCCCCAGTTGGTTTGGAGGAAAATCTCCTCTCGGATCACCTTGTGTTAACCATTTAGTGATGACTACGACCCCGAGAAAGTCTCGTGCTAGTCGTGAAATTACGACGATGGCGAGGTTGTGTAAGCCGCAGGACGCGGCTTGTGTCTATCTGTGTGCGAAAGTATGTAGGGGGCGGGGCCTCATACGCAATGTTGACAAGGGTGATTGCGTCATCATCGTCTATGATGACGCATTTCGGGCACCTCAATTGAGGTGGAGTATCGCGCGCGGGTGTGTAATTCCCTAACGCTGCCACTAGCGGATTTGTATGTAAGTTTGTCCTATCGAAGTAGTCGATGGAGAACTTTTTAAATAGCGCTGCCATTGTAGGCAGTTTGAGATCGCGGTGCAGATCTATCATGAATCAGTTTTGAATCACTTGGAGTGAGTTCAAACGTACTTTGGGGACGTGCGCGAATACTATACTCGCGTAAGACATGACGGGTCGTACGCAAGTTGTGTATAGGCGTATTTTGTGTTTTAGCAGCATTTTGCTGCGGCTATTTGTTAGGTTAAAGAGGCGGCCGGATATGAAGGCCGCTCTATCCCTGACAATTTTAATATGTTTCTTGAAGTTCAGTCTACGGTCTAAGGTGACTCCAAGATATTTTACTTCTGACACCCAGGGAATGGGTTTGTCGAAGAGGGTTATTTTACTGAATCTGTTAGGGCGATTCGAGTTTTTGTGATTCCTGCTGAACAAGACCGCGTTGCTCTTTTCAGGATTGATGTCGATCCTCCATTTCCTAAACCACTCGCTTAAGGCGGTGGCCGCGGCTTGAGGCGAATGTAGATTCTCGATGCGTTAAGATCCGCAGAGTATAGAGTGGTATCGTCGGCGAACAAGGCCAATTCTACCTTTTAATTGGGTCTTTTGGGATATCGCTCGTATAAAGCGTGTATAGTGTGGGCAAGAGGACCGAGCCTTGCGGAATGCCGGCTTTTAAGTCTCTGCTGGAGGATAGAGTGCCCTCGACTTTGTAGCGGAAGGTGCGATTCGACACGTAGGCTTGTATGATGTGCACAAGCCTGTCTGACATACCGTAGTTGTATAGCTTGTATATCAAGCCATTGTGCCAGACTTTGTCGAACGCTTTCGCGACATCGAAGAAGAGTGCTCCTACCTTATGTTTGGGGTTATCATTTAGGCGCTCGAGTATGTGCTCGGTAAGGCGGTGCACTTGCTGAATGCATGAGTGCTTAGCTCTAAAGCCAAACTGCTCATCAGGAATGACATTTAGTGACTGAGCGCTGTCCTTGAGGCGGATCAGAATTATGCGCTCGTAGATTTGAGGAGACTGATGGGCATATAGCTAGAGGGCTGTTTTTTCGGTTTCCCGGGTTTATGGATCCCTATTACGTGGGCCTCCTTTCAAGAGTCTGGAAAGGTGCAACTTGTGAGAAGGGCATTGAAGATTGCTACTAATAGTAATAGCAACGAATTCGGGAGAGTTTTAACTAACCTATTTGAGATGCCGTCGGCTCCTGGAGCCTTACGTACCCTAAGGTTTTTAATTATGCCCTTAACCTCTTCGAGTGAGGTAGGCGGGAGAGGTTCACCCGTTAGTGGCTGCGTCATTTTCCGCGATACAAAGTCGTCCACATTCTGAATGTGTACGGGATCTGTGGGTTGTTTGCTTGGAGAGCACTGACTTTAGAAGCTGTCGGCTAAACCCGGATTTTCCCCGTCAAAAGCTATAGAACCGTCGGGACTGACCAGGGGAGGCATAGATACGATAGAGTCGGACTTCATCGACCTCGCCAACTGCCAGTAGGCAGTGTGCGAAGGCGTGATGTCCGACATTAGCTTGTCCCATCTTTGCCCCCTCAACTCAGCCATGCGCTGCTTAACCTCCCTTTGGAGTTGGCGCATCCTAACGCGGTTTGCGTCAGTCCTATACCTGTCGTATGCCCTATTGGCAGCATTTTTCTCTCTCAACAGCTGTCTGAGCTCAGCAGGCAACTCAAAGCGGCGGTCATTTGCCGCTTTGACCCGCCTGGAGGATACACTGACGGCGGTTTTTAGGTGAGAGGTGAGAATAACGACGGCGGCAAGTGCCGTGTCTTTATTATCAATGACCTCCGGTAGCAGGTTAGACTCTAGTTACTCCTTATAAATAAAGAAATAAATATCTTCACGCAATTCCCAATACAGGGGTAGACAGAGGTCTAGTCTAGAAAATTAAGTCCCTTTGACCCACCTTCCACCGAAGATATTTTCGGGACAACGTGACATGTGGTGAGCCCGTCGCCGTCTTTATGTCCAAGCCAACAATATAATTCGTACATAAGTTTTTGAAAAAACCCATTGGTACGAGCTTGCCACCGGGGATCGAACTCAGGTCTTGACTCGTAATTCCGACCATCCAACCACTTGGCTATCGTGACTCGGCTATCTTATAAACTCGGCTAATTATAAAATATACGTAATTTAATTAGTAAATGAACATAAATGATTTATTTAGAATTGATTAGAATTATATGTTTATATTTATCAAAATACATCATTCACTTATGGAGTCAAAAACAACCGTTACCATGCTGCCGAGAGTACTCTGTGCTGGAGGGAGCGCAAGATAAGTTGAACATAGGTCATAACGTTAAGGAGAAAGTTTGATTTTACTCCACATAAATTTGCATGCTCCGGACTTGTATATGAAAAAATTACGAAAATCGATTTTTAAGGTAAACCCAAAAAGAATCTGCATTCATGTCGCAAGTCTTTTCTCTCTATTACGTATTTTATTTTAGTATTGTATTCACTACACACGAAGTACCTTGCAATTACTTTTCACTTCTAAAATATTCTATTTTATTTTTGCGAGTACAGCATACGTAGGTAAGGAAAGATACCTTAATTAAAAGTGTATTTCACTTTTAATTAAGGTATCTTTCCTTTAAAAGCTTAGTCAGAAAAGGACGAAGATAATTATTTTCAAACAGATTTATCTAGTTTAATTAATTTTCTTTGTAACGTAAGTAATTAGTAGAAATCAATTAGAAAGATCACAGACACATATGTAGAAAATGTTAGTAGAAATCTAACGTTAGTAACTTAATGTATTTTTACTGCTCAGAATGATATACCGAGTAATAAATTATAATATTTGTATACGCCTTCACGCCATTTGCAACACTGGGGTAGACAGAGGTCTAGACAATTTAACACTTTCAACCTTCACCTTTTACCGCATTTTTGGGACAACGTGACAGGAAGTCAGTATGTGTATATATACTGAAGTAATAAAAGGATTGAAATTGTGACAGGAAATATTATTGTCCTCTGTTATGGTCAATCTTTTTTTTTAAGATTATACAAAAATATGAGATGATTTGTAGCGATTGTGGCAAACGTTTCTTTGGTGGGGCCTTGGTCCTGTAATGGACTTAGAACAAACCTTTATTTAAGTATTTATAATGTGTACAAAATGAATTATCTTTAATACAAGATAAATGTCTATATATGGCGTTAAATATTAATACGATTAATATAGAGTGACGGTTTTAAAGACGAGTGGCAAGTTAAAGACATTACATATTTGTCAAAAACTTGTCGATCTGTTTTCTCTAGTTACACTTGTTTTGATACCATTAAACAATTCCCTTACTGAGGCAGTTAATTTAGGCCCTTTCGAGTTACGCCTATTATAAGAGCAAATATTAACAACATCATGTCTCTTTTTTAACAATTTGCCCTAATCCCTACATCATAATATGGCGATCTAGATGGATGCGTGGCATATACACCGAGTTGCAAGGTGACCAGCTCCTCAGTCCCGGGTTTGATTACCGGACGGGTCTATTTAGAAAATCACTTTTTCTGCATTTTCTCGGATCAGTTAGTTTGTGGTACACTCGGTGCTTTAGTTACTTATTTTGGGCTCAGAGCAATGTATTTGATGTTGTCTCTGTCTATGTATGTATTTAGCTTATTATTTAATTATTGTTTAACAAGTTTTTTTGGTCATGAATCGTCTTATAGATCCAGAAGAAATATTTTCTATTAACTATATTTTGCTATTATCCCAAATAAACAATAGGACTAAATTGTGTAGACCTTTGCCTACCCTAAAAAAACCAACCAATATAAATAAACGTAAAACGTAATCAAACGTAGTCTCCAAGGGTTTGTTGCCTCATAACGCCAATCCAGTTTCACGCGTAGCACGTTTATTGTAGCGTGTACTGTGCGGATTTCCGAGTGAACTATTGCTAGGCTAGGAGCCGCGAAATTGGTTGATACGAGCCATTGTTGTCTTCGACCCGGTTTTATTTCTTTAACAATCCGTGACTCTGGCTTTAATTCGCTACAGTTCGGTGCTGTATTAGGTGACGACTTTTTAATAAAGTTTTTGTAGTTCAATGTTCTCGTGAGGTTGTTTCTCGTCTACCTCCGTGCGCGAGTGGCGCACACTGGTTTTCAAGGTGTCGCCAGCTCTGAGGGTTCGATTTCCGGTCGGGACGATATAGAAAACACTTATTCTGTATTTTCTCAAGTCCAGGTGTTTGTGATGCCTTCGTAGCTTCTAATTCCATAACGCAAGTGCTTTAGGGATCAGAGCAATGTATTTATTCACACCTAATAAATAGGTAACAATGGGCGGATTCAATACTTTATAATGTTACCTACCAGTCAACTTTGAGCGATATGAAGAATAAGCGGCAGATGTATTAACCAGAGGAAAATAGTAAATCAAAAATCGTGTGAAATTATCAATGATATGGGACTACATCCTATAAACTAGAGGACTATATCCTGCAGTGAAATTTAATAGACCACTATGTATGTATGTATAAACCACTACATCTTTACGCTATTCCCAATACTGGGAGTAGTCGTTTAGATCTTTTAGACTCTTCGTGGCACATAACACGGAGCTAATTTGGAACAACGTGTCAGATTTTAAGTCCGTCACGTTGTTCTAAACTGTTTCTGTCGCGGTCGTAGAATTTAAGCCTACTTATCGTAGGCTTAAATTCTACGACCTTAATGCGTGTTAATGTCCACGAAATGACATATTTATGGTAAATTATCTTCACCGTCGAGGTTGTGGTAAATTGAGCACTTAATATATATAAATATTTATAATAATTTTAAAAATTTTAGTAGAGCCGGGGATCGAACCAATGCCCCTCGCTTCTTAAGCAAGCGCCCTGGCCTGGCTACCACGCCTTCTAAAGTAAATTAAAGTGAATATCATACCGGCATAAATTTTTAAGTCAAATATTTATAGTATCTACATTTGTTTCCGTTATTACATAGTTCTGTACACGCAAGGCGTTTGAAATAGTAGTACAAAGAAAACTGTCTTAAAATTTGATCCCCTATGTAAAATATTGACATTGGAAGCGCCTATATAATAAAAGTCCTTTTTCTGAAAACAACTTTTTTGACAAAAAAGTTAGAAGTAGTAAAATCCTAAGCACAAAATATGATTTTTATTATTTCTGTAAGCAGAATCCATTCATCATATCATAAAAGCCCGTTAAAGTCCACTGCAAGATATAGGTCTCTTCCGTACGGGAGGGTTTGCTCTAATAGCCAAGCAAGCAAACGGATTGGTGATCATAGTCCCTCTTGACACTTCTCTCGTACCTCTTCTCAAGACACCTTGCACCTTAGACTGCCAGACTGACAATTATTCTGCCCGTCACTGCTGTGTTTTGTTCTGGCATTTCTGAGATCAGAATGCTGTATTGGCAATGGGCCGGCCACGTCACTCACAAAAATGACTACCGCTAGGTAAGAAACGTTTTCGTGTGACAACCTGGTGTAGGCAAATCAGTTTAGGACGACTCGTCAAAATATAGAACGACGATCTTCGAAACATAGCGCAGCAACGATAGATAGCACAGGACTGTTTTATGTGGTAATTCTTAGGTATCTGCAGCAGTGGACTTTTGATAAGCTACAATGATGATGAAGCATTTTTTTATCTCCGAAAAATAATCCCGTGGGAGAATAACAAAATATGAGTGATAGTTTTCTAAATGTCGTGTAGAGAGTCCAGGTAACTACGGTTCATCGGTTAATAATTCCCAATGCTGGGGTAGACAAAGTTCTAGGAAGTTAAATCGTTTCGACCCGCCTTCCATCGAAGATATTTTTGGGATATTCTAACAGGTGGTGAGTCCGTCGCCGTCTTTGTGTCCAAGCCAACGATATATTTCGTTCATAAGTTTTTATTAAAAACTCTTTGGTACGAGCCAGCCACCTGAAGATCGAACTCAGGTGTTCTGTGATTCGAATTCCAATCATCCAACCATTCGGCTATCGTAACTTATACTCTGGGAAATTAAGGAAATTTTGGGATATTTAAAGAACTCGGCAGGAACCTGTTTTAAACATAATCACCCGATTCAAAAGACTGAAGTGCTTGAATAATATTCACTTAGTGTTCATTCAAGGAACAACGTCGTCTAAAATGATAATAGCGTAGATACGAGTTGGAAGTTAATTAAGCTAATACTTAAAATTAATGGAGGGTTGATGAATTCAATTCTCACTTGATATCAAATCACTTGGAAACGTGTTCTCTAAGTTTAGCCCCTGACTTCAGTTGCTTGAATTGTCTGTTACAACTCGAATCGAACACAAGATACAATTTGTAGTCTAAATAACTGAGATAATGTAGCTAATAAATACACACACAAACAGAGATTTTTTCTTCTTTGACTTAAGAGCTAGGCTCTTTTCAGTGCAGCATCTATGTTAGAAAAATTGTATAACTCTGTCCGTCTTTCTGAGTCCAAGGCCATTTGCTTTACCTCCTTATAAGATACAACATTAATCTCTTTCTCAATTTGTGATAGATACCCTATCATTGGTCTTCCTCTATCTCGCTTTCCTTCTATCTATCCCTCCATGATGTTATTAACGAGTTTGTCATGTCTTAGGTGGCAATAACACATATATTGCTCTGATTCCGAATCAACTAGCTAAAGCAATTTTGTTATGAAATCGGAAGCAAAAAATGTATATCATATAATCGGAAACAATATACACTGAGACTCGAGACAATGTAGATTAAGTCGTTTTCTACTTTTACCTCTATTGAGCTTCGAATTTAGTATCTGAACTCGAAATTTCTAAGCAACTAGTGCGTTTCACAAGACTATACCGTTAGTCGTCTGCAGCGATACCCACAGGATGAAAGTGGATGGTGTGATCATACTTTTGACGACTTCCATGGACGAGAGGCGCACACACCGGTCTTCACTCCGGTCAGCTCTGAGGTTTCGGGTTCGTAAAACAGTTTTTAAATTTTTTTTTATGTCTACAATTTTTGGGTCTAGGTGTTTATAGTAACTTCGTTGTTTTAGATCCCACAGTAGATGTACTTAAGCCACTTACTTCGGGATGAGAGCAATGTATGTCATTTTTTCCGTGTCTATGTTGTACGTATTCATACTTCACTGTACACATTTAATAACAGCTTACATAATCGTATTGCATAAAATTGTTTCTATAGTGCCATTAGCTCGAAAAATTGATATTCTGCCAAATAGTTAAATTTCAAGGTTGGATTCCGACGATAGTAAATGCCTACGGGGCTGTAACATCAAGTGTACGTGCTGCTTTTGTCTTAGAATAGTATTTAATTATGTTATATCAGAGGAAACTTTATTAAAGGCATTTGTTAATTAAAAGTTTTTTAAGTACTTATACATTTAATATAGAATTAATTTTTTAAGACTGCCATAAGAGGAGTAATGTCATAAAATAGTCACGATGGTCGAGTGCTGGGGTCATCGGAGTTGGAGTCAAGAGACCCGAGTTCGATCCCCAGATAGCAGGCTTGTACCAAAGGGGTTTATAAAAAAACTTATGGATGACTTTTATCGCTGGCTTGGACATTCAAACGGCTACAGTCTCACAACCTGTCACGTTGTCCCAAAAATATCTTCGACGGAAAGTGCGTCGAAAGGACTTAATTGTCTAGATCTCTGTGTACCCCATTGTATTGGGAATAGCGTAAAGATATTTATTTATTTAATTTTATAAGAACGTGAAAAAATTTATCGTATAGCTAGGCACTTTTACCTATAATATACCTGCTTCTTAAGTTACGCAGACGGGGTACCATTTACTTTGTTCCTAACACACGCTGGTCCACATGTAGAACATGTTTACATCCCGTCTGAAAATGCTTCCCGGTAATACATTTCTTATTTACTTCACCTGTTCTAGATAACTAAGATAGTTGAAGGTATTGTAGAGATTGATAGATAGTTTACCCAAATATACTCTATCTAATCGTAGTCTATTTGTCCCGTTTAACTAAATATTTTTTTTTGCATTTATACGGAGAGCTTTATTACTAATTTATACATTCCTCCTTCATACACTTGAGTAATGTCTGCAGTACGAAACTGTTGTATAAGAAAAATAAACATGTAAAGGACAGATATTACTTTCTCAGTTTACGTCTATCTCACATCTCAATTTAAGTTTTCTTCCATAACTTCATACTTGGGACTTTACAAATATGAAGAAACTATTTACATGTCGCTCTCAGATATGAGCGGATATGCATTCGCTTTGCAGTAAAGGAAGCAGATCTTTCCTTGTATGTAAAATCTTGGAGTTTCTACAAGGACGTGAAATAAATAATTTTAGAATAATAAATAATAATAATAAATATCTTCGCGCAATTCCCATTACAGGGGTAGACAGAGGTCTAGTCTAGACAATTAAGTCCCTTCGACCCACCGAAGATATTATCGGGACAACGTGACAGGTGGTGAGCCCGTCGCCGTCTCTATGTACAAGCCAACGATATAATTCGTACATAAGTTTTTGAAAAACCCATTGATACGAGCCTGCCACCTGGGGATCGAACTCGGGTCTCTTGACTCGAAATTTCGACCACCCAACCATTCGGCTATCGTGACTTTTAAAATATTTTTTAGAAAAAAAGATTATTCGATTATTTCGCTTAAATTTGGTCAAGTGTATTACCTAAAAAATTACGTCTTGTCTGGACATCTGTACATCCCAGTTTTGGGAGTAGCGTTAATACATTAATTTATTTCATTTATTAATTTACAAGTATATTTATTTATTATTAAATAAATTATGTATTTTTATTGGAAATGTCTCTAGTTATAAATAAAAACTAAAATTAATATATAATAGCACATATGCATTATCTTATAAATAATTTTTTTTTAACTTTACATAATTACTTTTTCATTTGATAAAATTTTCGGTGTAAAGTGCATATTACACGATACATACGAAAAATATGATGTTCTTTCGAAGTACGTACAATTATGAATGTTGTGTTTACCTTTAATTAAGGATACATATACCTAAAATGTTTAAAACTTAAGTTTTGTGTTTATTGCTGCGATGTAATCCTTGTTGGTGAACCTAAATAATTAAATAAATATTATTTCATAACATTCTGCAAAGATTGGTCTCTAGGTTAAAAGGCTATAAATGAATATTTTATTTTTTCATCTGAATGCGTTGTTATTTTCTGTTACAGTCCATGTAATTAAAGTACTACAGTAACTGTTGTTGAAAAACTACAAGTAGAAAATATTTTTACATTTTCATACAATTATATTAAATTTAAATTTATATTAAATTTTGTTTATTAAAAAAACTAAGAATTATTTACGTTTTATCGAATCGTTTATCTTTTCATTAATCATGTAAAAATTTGTTGTTAAAGCTCCAAGACAATAATTAAAACTACGATAAACATGATTAATAGTTATGTAGCTCAATTAATAACGTCTTTATTTACGAAGAATGTCAACCTTGTTTGACTCGGTCGCGTTTCAATTCATATCTCATTAACACTGTAAGAATTATAAATGATTTGATTCGAAATGTGAGCATTGTAAAAGTGATTGTATTTTACTTTTTATTTTTATGCGATTAGAATGATAAACAGCTTCTCATGTATGTGATGATAAATATTCATGCAATAAATTTCCTAATAGTTTCAAAAAATTTAACAACATAAACACACGTCTACAAAAAGATGAAAGTATTTAACGGAGCGATATTGCCATTTTGTATAAAACAAATATTATAACTAGTGTCACTCGGAATGATTCTTATGGCACTTCTTATACTTTTCTCTATTTTATTTGACAGTCGTTACTAAAATAAATAAATAAATAAATAAATATCTTCACGCAATTCCCAATACAATAGATAGAGGTCTAGTTTAGACAATTAAGTCCCTTCAACCCACCTTGCACCGAAGATATTTTCGGGACAACGTGACCGGTGGTGAGCCCATCGCCGTCTTTATGTCCAAGCCAACGATATTCGTGCATAAGTATGTGAAAAACCCATTGGTACGAGCCTGCCAACTGGGGATCGAACTTGGGAATATTGACTCGAAATTCCGACCACCCAACCGCTCGGCTATCGTGACTTATAATAAATTCGTTAGTGAGATTCCTGAACACGTAAATTTAAGTCTACCTTTCTTCCCTTTTCAAAGCTCTACCTTTTTACCTTGCCCAGAGGGAGAGATAATTCATAGGTTGAACACGTGATAAAATGCGATTCTAAATATTCACATATAATAAATTTAAATCGGCCCTTTCAATTTTAGAATCTGTCCCTAGATAATTTCGATGACAATGACAATGACAATAAATCAGGAATTTCTAGAACAGGTGAATGAAATTGTATACTTGGGGAGTGCGTTTAGTCAGGATGGAAGATGTGATTTAGATGTGGACAGGCGTATCGCTGCCGGGAACAAAGTGGTGCCCTGACTGCGTTAGTCAAAAGACAAGGCGTAGTGAAAAGTGCACGCCTTGTAATACAGAACGCTGTGTTGCTACAGACTTTGTTATATGGCAGCGAAACCTAGATATGCTAGAAGAAGCATAAAAGCAGGTTGAATGCAGTGGAGATGCGATCTCTTCGTAAAATGTGCGGCCTTACCATGGCCGACCGAAAGCGAAACGATGAGATTCGCAATATGGCAGGTTTGAAAGATGACCTTGTCACAAAAAGGGATAAGGGCGTGCTTCGATGGTTTGGGTACGTTGAGCGAATGAGTGAAGACCGAATGGTGAAGAAAATATATAGCGCGAAAGTTAATATTAAAAGGTGTCGAGGTAGACCGAGACTAACTTTCGAAGACCATGTCAGCAAATTGCTCGAAGAGGGGAGGGTCAAGAGTACTCGGATACCTAGATGTGCATGTATGAAGAAGATGATGAATCTGAAAGAAGCGAAAGAAGTATGTAGGGATCGTGACACTTGGCGATCTGTTCTCTCTGGCTACCCTGTCAGGGATTGTGCGTGAAGATAAGTAAGTAAGTAAGTAAGTAAGTCTCTAGACAATCTAAAAAAGTAGAACTAGAACTAGTAATAGCTGAATTGAGGAGCTACAATCAATCAAAACACTGAATTCACCTTCAAATAAAAGAAAAGAATAAAATGTAAAAGATTGTAGATACTAAAATAGAGTGGTCGCAAATAAACTTATGGTATGCCGAATTAATATATTGTATATATGGTATGCCGAATACGATGGTAATTTGACCGTAGATTTTATTAACAACTAAGAAGTTATATTCTTAACAACTAAGAAGTTTCCATTCAAAATAGTTAATAATTTTTCACATTTTTTTTAACAAAACAAATTCGTAATGTTTAATGCTTTCTTATAGGTTGTAAATTGAATTTCCTCTACAGATAAATGCCTGCTTCTTGTATGTTTTTATACTCATAGTAAATCATGCGTCGAGTTATGTACAGATCTAAATTGGGTTTATTATATCTTTGTGTGCACACTCTCCAGTGAATTATGATATTTACGTATGAAATGCCAGAAGGAAGTAATTCGTAAATTCAATTGGTGTGGTGACTAAGCAGACGCGATGTAAGTAAATAATATAGTTTTCACATTCAGGCTATGTAGCCTTTACGATCGTTATTTCACCGGAGCACATTTGGAACAGCTTGACAACTGATGAACCTGTCATCTCCATCTTGGAAATTAGCTAATATTACAATATCAATATTTATACAATAATAATACATATTTATACAAATATATGTATTTACATGACTCCAGTACAAGCTTTCATATTCTTAACACAAATGATTTCTCTAACGATTACTTTCGTACCCTGCTCTACGCTTCAAAGGCACGATCACTACGCACTAGAAAGTCGTATTGTCTCATTTTCTAAAATTTGTTTTAATAACTTGAAGTAAGCACCAATTTGTGTAACTGTTAACGGTTTACGAACGAATGTAAGGCTATGTAGTGAACAAGTGACCTATCGCAGACCCCACTATAGAATCTTTGGCTGTTGGCAGTACTTTTAAACATTTACAATAAGCTTCCTCTTCAAGAGATGAGATCTATTCGTCGAATATGCGGCGCCACTAAGGCCGACTGAAAACGAAGCGAAGAGAATCGCAATATGTCCGGTTTTAAAGATGATCTTTTCACTGTAATGAATAAAGGCGTGCTTAAATGTTTTGGGCACATTGCTCAAAACATTTAAGCGAATGAGTGACGACCGAATGGCGAGGAAAATATATAGCGCGAACTCTTGTCTCTAGATTCGAATTCCGATCATCGAACCACTCGGCTATCATTACATTAATATGTAACTTTATTTGAACTTGTAATAATCTGTAATAACTTGTAATAAAAATGGAAGTAGAATAAATTTACAAGTTTAATGTCATTGAAGTAAGTACAAATTTCATTATCTGTACTATTTAACTTTGATTCCATTGTAGCTTATCAAAGCCCCGAGAGTTCTTAATGTCTTATTATGTCTAGAATTTATTTTTAAAAGAAATCTAATAAAAATATTTACTGATACGATAGCCGAGTGGTTGGGTGGTTGGAATTTTGAGTCAAGAGACCCGAGTTCGATCCCCAGGTGGCAGGCTTGTACCAATGGGTTTTTCAAAAACCTATGTACGAATTATATCGTTGGTTTGGACATAATGACGGCGACGGGCTCACCACCTGTCACGTTGTCCCGAAAATATGTTCGGTGGAAGGTGGGTCGAGGGACTTAATTGTCTAGACTAGACCTCTGTCTAAATCGGGAATTGCGAGAAGATATTTATATTAATTTTGTTTATTCATTATTTTCTTCAGTACATTTCTTCATTATTCATAGCAGCAACCTGGCTTCACTTGGTACCACACCATAAAAAATGTGTTTTTTTTTTCTGTCGTAGTAATAATAATCTCGAAATAAATTTAAAACAATAATGTGATTGAATTCATTCCTTTTCATGCTTCTTTCAAAATTTCTAGGAATGAGTTAAACGTTCTAATGCTATCTCTAATCATTTAATGTTTGAAACTGTATTTTCGTTATTTAAAAAAAATACAAAAGATAGAATATCTATGTAGTTTCTTCCACCTGTTTCTTTTCTATTAGAGAAGCCTAATTATAAAAGTGAGATAGGTTTAGAAATCAATCGATGGATGTAATATTGGTAAATTGTATCGATGAGTAAATAATTTTTTTACGTGCTAATTGTGTTAATTATGTACCTTCAGTAAAAACTTATGATATTCATAAAAAGAAAGAGAAATTCATATTTAAAAAGTGGGATGAATATATTTTTATATAAATATTTGTTTATGCATGTATACGGTAGCAAGTAATAGCGTTGGCTTGGACACTAAGACTTTTCCACAAATAAGCACCGGCAAAAGGTGCATCGAAACTATTCAAATAACTCGAATTCTGCCCAGCATTCTCTTCTTCGTAAAATAAAATAATAATAAATAAATATCTTCACGCAATTCCCAATACAGGGGTAGACAGAGGCCGAGTCTAGACACTTAAGTCCCTTCGACCCACCTTTCACCGAAGATATTTTCGGGACAACGTGACAGGTGGTGAGCCCGTCGCCGCCTTTATGTCCAAGCCAACGATATTCGTACATAAGTTTTTGAAAAACCCATTGGTACGAGCCTACCAACTGGGGATCGAACTCGGGTCTATTGACTCGAAATTCCGACCACCCAACCACTCGGCTATCGTGACTTATTTCTTCGTAAAGATAATATAATTATAAGCCTCATATATCGAGAGGCACTGGTCGAAAGAAGTGATTATAGAAAATCAATCATATGAAATAAATAAATAATTATCTTCACGCTATTCCCAGTACAGGGGTAGACAGAGGTCTATTCTAGACAATTAAGTCTCGTCGACCCACCTTCCACCGAAGACATTTTTTGGGTTAACGTAAAAGGTGGTGAGCCCGCCGCCGTCTTTATGTCAAAACCAACGATATGAATCGTACATAGGTTTTGAAAAAAACACATTGGTACGAGCCTGGCAACTGAGAAATGCCATATGAGAAAAGCCTTTACCCTGTAGTCGACATTTTCTGTTTCAATAACTCTTATACTATAACCTCGAAATTAGTTGGAATTCCCGAAATCTATATTCATTAGAAGTAAAGAAACGAAAAAAAACTTCTGCATTAAAACTATTACTTTCAAAAAATAGAATTCAGTGGGATTTATATTTAATATTATTTTACAATAATTTTCAGTTTGGAATAGAAGAAAAATTCTATGAAGCATTTATAATAATTCCAGGAACTGAGATTTATGATTTAAAAATAAAAATAAAATATTCCTAACTTTTCGAAATTTTTTCTTCTTTAACTTTTCTATAACAATCAGTTTATAAATGTTACAGGCTTTTTGCTAATTTAGGTACATTTATTTTTAATTATTTTATTATAAATTATTGAAGCATAACCAGTTTACATTTTTGTTCATCCACTGAAATGGATATAACGGGTGTTATGAAAGGTTGTGTGTAATGATCGTAATTCGTGTCAAGAGGCCCGATGTCGATCCCCAGGTGGCAGGCTCATACCAGGTTTTTTTAAAACTTGTGTACGATTTACATCGTTGCCGTGGACACAAAGATGGCGACATGCTCACCAACTGTTACGTTAATTTATATTTTATTTGATTGTCTTTTTTATAAGTCACGATAGCCGAGTTGTTGGGTGGTCGGAATTACGAGTCGAGAGACCCGAGTTCGATCCCCAGGTGGCAGTACCAATGAGTTTTTCAAAAACTTATGTACGAATTTCATCGTTGGCTTGGACATAAAGGCGGCGACGGGCTCACCACCTGTCACGTTGTCCCGAAAATATCTTCGGTGGAAGGTGGGTCAAAGGGACTTAATTGTCTAGACTTGACCTCTGTCTACCCCTGTATTGGGAATTGCGTGAAGATATATTTCTTTATATATGATTGTCTTTTCTTTGTGAAACTACATGAAATTTGAATTCTATTATATTGTATATTGTTAAACACTGGTACACGTGCCCTTTTTGACTATATACTTGCAAGAGTTCACAACATATTCACTCTCTCAAAAAATTTCTTCTCTCTATCACATGTATGCAGACGATCACCAAATTTACACACAGTCCACTCTTGAGGAATTTCCTGCCGCTGTTACTGCCATTAATGATAACCTAACAGCCGTAAGTGATTGGAGTAAGTGCAATGGTCTCAAGGTTAATCCACTAAAATCTCAGGCTATTATTATTGGTAGTGCTGGCATGATTTCAAGAGTTGACTGGAATAAACTTCCTTTGGTGACCGTAAATGGCGTTGTGATCCCTTATAGTACCACCGTAAAAAATCTTGGCATTCACTTAGATAGTACCTTTTCGTGGACACAACAACTAAAAAAAGTAAGTAGAAAGACATTCGCTGCTAGGGGATCCTTGCGCCGCTTACGTTCTTTTCTTCCCATACCTACTAAAATTATGTTAGCACAATCCTTACTCCTGCCCATTCTCGATTATGCTGACACAAGCTATCTTGACTTAACTGAGGACCAACTAAACAAACTTGAGCGAATTCAAAATCTTGCTATTAGATTCATATTTGGCTTGCGCAAACATGACCATGTCTCTGAATTTCGATCAAAGCTCAAGTGGTTACCAATTCGTCTTCGCCGGAATCTGGAAATAGTTTCTCTTCTGTACTGTGTTTTGTTTAATCCAATGACACCGAGCTATTTAAAGGAGAATTTCAAATTCCTCGGACATAATAGACCGGAAAGAGTTTTACGTTCGGCCGAGGAATTTATTCTTTCACCACACGTTTATCGAACCAAATACTTAAAAAATTCCTTTCGGTCAAAGCTACCTTCTTGTGGAATGAGCTTCCTTCGCACATCCACCGAGCGACTTCTATAGACAAATTTAAAACTCTTGTCAAAAATCACTACTTGTCACTATGTAATCATTAGGCATTACCCTTAACCCATAAGGATATCTGGAAGAGATCGCTCTTAAGCGATAAGATCGCCTTGTTGTACTTACCCTCTATGTATTTCCTACTTTCTGTAATCTCTGTTTTTTTTCTTAAGTTTAAGTGGTGTACAATAAAGAATATAATCAAAATCAAATAATCAACATACGATTTAAACTTTTAACATATATGGCTAATATTAGAAACTCAGTGTTAATACCATGAAGATGTCATAAGGTGAAACCAGTCGGTTCTAATAAATATATAGTTAAAGAGTGAATATGTACAAGTGTGCAACAATGAATTTAAATTGTAATACATTTTCTGTATGTTTTTTATGTATATCCTGGACGGATATGCCTCTCCCTTTCTTTAAACGGAAACAACTTAGCAACTATTAGAAACAACCATAAACAATAGTGAATCACTATTGTTTATGGTGATTCACTATTGTTTAATGTAATAATTAAATTTTCTAGATCTCGGACTATTTCCTTGAAGGAAAATGTGTGTAGTTAAAGTTAAACTTTTATCAAGTTAGATTAGAATGTATAGAATTTTAATCACCGTTCATTGTTATCTAGAGAGCTTCGCTAAAATTCTGTCTCGTTCCAAGATTAATCTGGGTTCTTTCAGTTTAAGTTAATTCATTTAGTTAGAAAGATCTTTTTCTAAATAGATGTAATTAATCTTTTCTAAAGAGACGTAATTAAGAAAATACGGAGACATGTTACAGTTTTAATCAGCCATTAATTAGAAATGGAGTATTAATTTCCTATATTAGATTTGACAATATTTTTTTAAATTATCTTGCAATTTGCCATACCTCCTGTCTACCCCAGGGTAGACAGAGGTCTAGAGAGTTATGTCCTTTTTTCCCACCTTTCACCGAATACAATTTGGGACAGTGCGACAGGTGGAGAACCTGTCGCCGTCTTAATTTCCAAGTCAACGATGTTAATCCTACATAAGTTTTGAAAAAAGTAATTGGTACGAGCCTACCACCTGGAGATGGAACTCTTGACTCAAATTCAGACGTTATCACACCTCCGCTATTAGGACTTTTTTAACTTTTTAACGTATTTTAATTTTTTAAATTTTAATCAATAGTCTTGTATGGCATTGTAAAGGGAAAAAGCCTTAAATTGTATTTGGCTGCCGGCAGATTATAGGTTAATCATCTTAAAAAGTACCAGATCAAATTCAGCAGACCGGCGACGGATAGTAGTCATGTCTCAGGGCAGGTTACACTGTTAATTTATTTAAAACTAGCTACGCCTTGAGGCTTAAAAATAGCTTTATTATGTAAGTACCGTATACATTTACTTTTATATGCATTTCGTGAAATGCTGTTAATTTGGTATTACAGTATTTGGTATTATAACAGACACTTCAATTTTATGTAAATGTATAGATTTTAACAATAAATCAGAGGGTCACGTCACGTGCAGCCAGTGCAACCGATTTCAATTACTCGATATCCGCAATCAGACACATTCTGCTTCGCTTTATTTTCATCCGACCGATTGCGCTACGTGGACATTTTGATATTTAATTTTTTTCAAGCTGATAAATCACTTTATTTCAATTTGATTTGGCTTTCATAAAATCAATGGGTATGTTTTGAATGTACAGCGGAAAATAATATTACCGTTCAGCAATTGGTATTAGAATTTTTTCACCTTTACGCATTTCACCAGAACTGGGTGGGCCTGTCGCGGTCTTAGTGTGTAAAGCAACGGTACGATATACGTCGATAAATATTTATATAAACATTAATCACACAATTTTTTTTTATATAGGAAACTCTACTTCACGCCGGTATTCTGTGAGGTCGTCGTACTTCCCCGGTCGAGCCGGCCTATTCATGCAACAACAAAAGTTGATGCGTGGCTCTACCACTAAAAATACACTAAAAATTTACCCCAAGCGTGATTTTAACCTGCAACCATTAGTTTTCAAGACAGGGTAACTACAGTCTGTACGGGGAATAGCTGGAGATATTTTATTATCCTCGTTATATCGCATTCGAGCTATTAATTTGTCGATTATTTACTTTAACAGCCCGATATGTATGTATGTATATAATATACATACATACATATCGGGCTGTTAAAGTCCACTGCAGGACATGGGCCTCTCCCACAGGGAGAATTTGCTATAATCGCCACGCTTGGCAAGCGGATTGGCGATCGCAGTACCAAACCACTCGCACCTCAAACGCTGCTGCTCATCCTCCTTCTGATAATTTTGGTCTGATATATTTAGAGATGATTTTCCCCGCAATCTATCGGTTGCTGTAACGATGTTCAAGGTTGTTTCCCATAGTCGCCTCTTACGACATCCGCGGAAAGATAGGGAGTGACAATATTCTTACGCCGTTACCATACGGATTATATTATTATCAGTATATTATTTGAAAATGAACTGAATGAATAGTTTTGAACAATTTCTAACTCTTTTTTATACGTATCTCTTTGTTTTACTCGCCGTTACCCTTGTCGCGTAATATATATTACTTGCCCCTAACCCTAAACAAACAGAAACATTTAATGTTTCCAAAATGCTTTATGATTTTCCTCAATTTTTTTAATTGAAAGGTAGGTAGGAAAAAAGTAATTCATATGATGGTAAGTTATTGACAAAGATTCATTAAGACAGTATATGAAGCCTGCACTTAGGCTCACAAATGCCTGCGATGGTGAAAATTTATTTCTTTATTGATTACACAACGGCTTCTGGTAATGACACACCAATTTTAAAGCTATCGTCAGCTCCGAGTTTCCGAATTCACTTCCCATACTGGTCAAAGTAGAAAACCACTATTTCTATATTGTTTCGGGTCTAGGTGTATGCGGTGCATTCGTTGTTTCTGATTCCATAAATCATTTGATTTAGTTTCTTACTTTGAGTTCAGATTTAAGATGTGATGTCGCTCCTGTATGTCTATCTAGAAGTAGTTAAAGTGTGATTAGTCTCCGTCGTAAATAAGCTTTACCTTAAAACCACGTTTAATAAGAGGATTGACGTACCGGTCTATTGGATTTTAGTCTGGTATTGTATGAGATGCCGGTGTAAGAATTTACCACCCCCGTTTTCCCTATGGGTGTCGTAAGAGGAGACAAAGGGAATAGCTTTAATAAAATTTACAAACAGCACACCGGTGATGTCCAATAGCATCTAAGATGTAAGGTGTCTGGTACAGCGCTCGTCAATCCGCTTACCTAGCGTGGTGATTATGGCAATCTCTTCCTAGCAAGATTTCCTATCAATTGCAATACCAGAAGAACTAGGTTTTGAACAAAGAAGAAAAAAATAAATAAATACATATATAGATATGGTAACAAATATCTAAAAGGAGCATAAAGAACAGGGAAAGCTCTGGTGAAAATGGTGGCAATCTTTTGGGGAGGCCTATATTTAGCAAATTTATAGTCACGATAGCTGAGATGTTGGGCGATCAATTTTCGAGTGACGAGACCCGAGTCGATCTCTAGTTCATACTTATCATGATCATGTTACTCTCCAGGATCATGGTACTCGTCAAAATTTATGTACGATTTTATTGTTTACATAAAGATGGCGACAGGCTCACCACTGGTCACGTTGTCGAAATTGTCTAGACTTGACCTCTGTCTACCCCTGTATTGGGAATTACGTGAAGATATTTATTTATTTATTATTTATTTATTTTATTATCCAAGTAATATTGTAAAAGCCGAAGTTTGTATTAAGGCGTTGTTATAAAATTCCGCCCAGACGGCTACAGTCTCCCTACCTGTTTTGTTGTCTCTAACTAAGCTCAAGTGACATTACAAAAATTAAAAAAAAATTGGATCCGCAGGAGGTAGGCCCCCAATGACATTTTTTTCAAAAATAAATTACGATTTAATTTTCTGAGGTTGGCCGTTTTGAGTGCCTTCGTTGTTTCCAATTTCTTAACAAAAGTGCTTAAGCTGCTTACGTTCGAATCAGAGGAACATATGTTGTGACTATCTATGTATTGATTTATTTATTTAATTTACTCTGGCTAACCTGTCAGCTAAGGGATGAGGGAAGGGCGCATGAAGATATTTATTTATTTATTATTATTTACTAACTTCTCTGTTTTTATGATTTTTTTACTGATACGCAATTTTTTATTAATTTTAAAGCACGTAATTTGTACGGCAGAGGTCAAGCGTTCGAATCCCGCTCGTGTCAGTTGAAATTTTAAAAACATTTTTTCTCTTTAATTTAATAACATAAGGTTCAGCAAAAAGTATATGCATTAAAATCAATAAAATTAGAGTAATGTATATACGTTCATACGCGTTTATTGAAAAGCTGTTAATTTGGAATCAAAAACACACACTACAATATTATTTATATGCATAGATGAAAATACGACTTTGGCACTTTCATAATACATATATTGGGTTAGGCTTTGTTTCACGCCAATTTCAATACTTGAATGGACATTTGGAAGATTTTTACTGACAAAGGACTCTATTGTTGACATGTCGCTTGATAAGGGTATTGTTGGTGAAACAGACATACGGAGGGAAATTAACTGCAGTTTTTGAGTAACGAGTAACGAGCTTTCAATTTTAACGTTTATTTTATTTAACTGACGCTTATTATAATACAATTATCACATTAAAGTTGTTATTGAATAATTACCTCGCACCATTCCGCATACAAATATAAAAAAGGTATATGTTACCTGGTCCGAAGAGAAGAAGAGCACCACCCTCCCTCCCACTAATTCCACTGTATGCACCGCGCCTCAAACAAGGCCTTGTTTATAGGCGAAACACGTGTCGCGTTTTCGTTGGTGGTATATGTTACCTGGTTTGAGTGTAGTGGTGGTGGTGCATGCAGTGGAATTAGTGCACGCATCTGTGGGAGGGAGGGTGGTGCTCTTCTCTTCGGACCAGGTTACATATAACTTTTTATATTTGCATGCGAAATGTTGCGAAGTAACTTTTTCAATAACAACTTTACAATGAATTTCCGCAAAGTAACGCCTGAGTCAATTAACTATTTATTACATTTTTTAATAAACAAATAAATAAATAGATAACGACAACATCATAGGAACAACATACATTGCATTGATCCAGAAGCAAGTACCTTAACCACTTGTGTTATGAAATCAGAAACAACGAAGATACGACGAACACTAAGACCCGTGATAATGACGAGAAAGTTTTTCTACATTGAGACGACCGGGAATCGAACCCGGATGCTCACGCATCTTCACGCATTTCCCAATACAGGTGAAGCCAATACGACAACTTAGTCCTTTACACCAATACTTCAGCTTAGTTTCAAGCCGGAGCTTATTTTTGTAGAAAGATGACTGGCGATGAACCTGTAGTACAAAAGTTTTTGTAAAAACTGCGAGCCTACTTATTGGGGATCAAACTAAGTTGTTTGGACTCGAATTTTGATCATCCAACTACTCAGTTTTCGAGAATTATTTTTATTCACTTTACAATATTTTTTAATCTTACAATGAAGTTTTTTTAGTAGATCAAATTCCATATAAAGATATCACAAAGTATTATTATAGAATCACTTTGTTTCTGTTCGAAACCAACTTTGATGTCTACAAATGGGAATACTTAGCGGCAATAAAACATCACGTTCGGCTGCGTGTCCAACAAACAACAAAACAAAGGGGCCGTTGATGGATTACAGCTATTGTTTCCTTTCCCGGGAGACACAGATCCTTTAAAGGATAACAAGAATAGTTACACTTTATATACTTGATTAGAAATATAAGCAATAATTTTATGTTTTATTATTTATCTACACGCATTACATATTTTGCCGTGAGGCCTGAGAATACACCACCCCCTTCTTCTTCCTAATTCTTCTTCTTCTTCTTTAAAGCCTATCAATAGTCCATTGCTGACCATAGGCCTCGACCAAAATTGACCACAAAATGTCATGGGCTCCCGATAAACAGTGGAACAACTAGAAATAAAAATAATAATAAGCCTAGTTTATTCCTTAATAGAGCAACTAGAAATATATCAAATCTAAATTCAGTAGACCGGCTATCAGTGTCCAAGCAAACGATATCGGAGTTCGATCCCCGGGCCGACACCACTAAAATTGTGAACTGATTTTAAGTCTACTGTAATTATTCCGTGTTATCACGGGTGATTGCGTCATCATAGACGATGATGACGCACCTGTGTCAACAATGCGTATGAGGCCCCGCCCCCTACGTACTTTCGCACACACACAGACACAAGCCGCGTTCTGCGGCTTACACAACCTCGCCATCATCGTAATTTCACGACTAGCACGAGACTTTCTCGTGGTCGTAGTCGTCACTAAAAGGTTAACACAAGGCGATCCGAGAGGAGATTTTCCACCAAACCAACTGGGGCCCTCGGATCGCATGGCCCCTCCCCCATGTCGGAAGTCTTCTCTTTCGTTCTAGGGGACGCAGCGCTTCGCAGCAGCAGCCATTATTGTCTTCAACTTCTAACTTGCGAGCCTCTCCTTGCAAGTCTCCTTAGACGAAGCTGTAAAGGCCTCCGGGCCAACAGCATCCCGTGGATGGTTTTAGTCCGTGTGTCTAATTCCATTGTAATCGGTTATGGTTGTTTTGTGAAAAGATAATCAATGTCGTTGAAATTTGATATGGACGTGGCTTGAACCAAAAGTTTTTGTCATTATAACAATGACGAGCACATAAAAAAAGAAAAAGAAACAAATGCGTTCGAGTGTCCTAAGGGTGTGTCAACATTATTATTTCATATAATTATCATGTAGCAAAGCTAAGTAGTAGTTAGTTAATTTAGATTTGATGTCGTTTGGGTTTATTTCGTAACGTAATGCGGGTGGTAATTCGTTTATTAATTTTGGAATCATAAATTCGAGTGTGCGTTTTCCATAGTAATTTTATTATACACAGGCACATATAATTTTTATTAGAGATAGCGCGAGTACCTTTGCTATGTGATATTAGAGTTTGCAGGTCTTTGTTAAAAACTGTTCTTTAAGAGCACATATTTGATTTTGTCATGGATTGGGATTACTTTACAATACGCGAACAACATATGGTAGTTATTTTTATATTTACTTTTTACTTTAGGAGGGACGATTATCTTTAGAAACCTTAATTGAAGTTGAAAAATTTTGTCTATGTATGTTTTGAATGTGAATCCATAGCTACTCAAACCGTACGAAGTTATTGATTCAACTAAAGCTTTATATAATAATAATTTAATTGGAAAGTCAATTTTGTTTTTAATTGGTACAAATTTTGTCAGAATTGATTTTAGCCGGTCACAGTCGTTACTTATATGCTTTTTCCAATTTAGTCGGCTATCAATTATGAGACCTAGGTACCTATGATTGTCCGTATAAACTATTGACGGACAATAGCACATAAATTTTATTTGACATGAATGTAAGCATGAGTGTGAGTGTGCTATGAGATTAGGCACTGTTTTAGCACGGTTATGAGAAGAGCTGATATACATTATTTTAGTTTTTTTATCGCTTAAAACTAAACCAACATCGTGAGACCACTTAATAAGAGATGTAAAATCTTTTTGCAAACGTATAAATGCGACTCCAAGATCGGCATCAGCCGCTACTAGGCACGTGTCGTCGGCAAACTGATAAATTTCACAGCTGTCAATTAAATTTATTAAACTATTAACATATGTTAAGTAGTGTAAAGGTCCGAGTACTGATCCCTGTGCAGTTCCTTCAGTTACAGTCTTTTCATAACTCCAATTTTCAGCGATCTTAACTTTAAAACGTCTATTTTCCAGATAATTTTCACACCATTTCTGGACAGGTTCTCTAATTCCCGATTCGTCCAGTGATTCAATAAATGTCTCGTGTTGAAGTGTATCAAACGCTTTGCTAAAGTCAATAAAAACTACTAGGATGTGTTTTTTACTATGCAAATGTTTGTTCATCGAATTAGTGAAGTTGCTCAGAAGCTTAGTGGTGCTTTTGTGTGGTTGAAATCCGTATTGCTTATCATTTAGAATGTTATTAGAATCATAGAATTTTAGAAATTGATTTGACAGACATTTTTCAATTATTTTGTCTAAGGTGGGTAATATGGTTATGGGACGATAATTTCCATACTCCTTAAGGTTTCCTTTTTTGAAAATTGGTTTTACTATTCCAGTTTTCAAATCATCAGGATATATTCCAGTTGTTATACTGGTATTTGTTAATTTGGCTATAGCTGGTGCAATTTTATGTCTAATGATTTTTAGGTCACGTGCACGAATATTATCTATTCCGGGAGACTTGTTGTCATCTAGTGATTTTATTATTTTATTTACTGTATCTGAGCTTACTTTCTGAAATCTAAATGTTAAATTTACCGGCCTACGGTATGAAAATTTTTGAAGTAACGGAGTTCTGCAGTTAGTCAATATATTATGAACTCTGTTTTTAAATTCATCTGCAAAATTATTAGCTATCTGTACTAAGTTTGTTCTACTGTTCTCAAAGTTGTTCAGAATAATATCGTCAATTGATTTCTTAACCCTTCCTGTCATATTGTTTAAAATTTCCATAAGTTTTGAAGATTAGATTTATTTTTATTTATGTTGGTTATCAAGAACAAATTTTTTGATTTTTCTATTAGCTTATTAGCGTGATTCCTAACTTTATTCTATTTTAATCGTTTTATTTTATTGTTGCTATCATTTTTCCAATCATTAAATAATTTATCTTTATAGAGGCAAGATTTTAAAATTTTATTGTTTATCCATTTATTTTTATCCCTATTTGATACACTCTTCAATTTTATTTTTATTTGAGATTGGTTATAACAATTTTGTATGGCATTTTTAATAAATTCGTATATTTTAATAGGACAGTACAGATTTTTAATAGGCTGCCAGTCGATATTGTTCAACAATAATTGCAGTTTGTTTTTTTCATATACAGTTTTAAATTGCAAATTATGATCCTGTATCTGTGTTGTTTGACTAACGCTAGCGAGTACCACCGCACGGTGATCAGCCAGTACAATACCTAAGGCCGCTGTAAACAGTTCTTGAGTGCGGGATCGTATAAAAATATGATCGATACAAGACTTTGTTAATTTTGAAGCTTTAATTTCAATACGTGTAAAGTCCGAGATCCCACACTCAAGACCATAGCTTGACAGCATACTTGTATATTGATGTTTTACAGGATTATCTAATTAGGTGTCTATGTTAGTGTCTCCTACAATGAATATATCTGTGTCTTTATCAACTGTTTTGATGATACGTTTTAACTCTTTTACAATGACTGTGAATGAGCTCAGAATACTCACAGATTGCGTCTGTAGGGCAACTTGACAATGTATCACAGCTTCTTGGAGGGGTGTCGGGAGTACAAGACGCCGGGGTGTCTGGCAACCTTGACACTTGCACACGGCTAGCAAACGTTCTCCAGTTTTGGCAACAAATTAAAACTAAGTAATTTATAATGTTAATTTAAAACATATAAAATTGTTTTATGAATAAATAAAAAATAATAATAAATAAATATCTTCACGCAATTCCCAATACAGGGGTAGACAGAGGTGAAGTCTAGACAATTAAGTCCCTTTGACCAACCTTCCCCCGAGATATTTTCGGACAACGTGACAAGTGGTGAGCCCGTCGCCGTCTTTATGTCCAAGCCAACGATATGATTCGTAAATAAGTTTTTGAACACCCATTGGTACGAGTCTGCCACCTGGGGAACGAACTCGGCTCTCTATACTCTAAATTCCGAACACCCAACCACTCGGCTATCGTGACTTTGTTTGTTTTATAAATAAATATTATATTATTATCTTCATAAAATGAAGAATTAAAAAAAAATTAAAGAGGTATATAAGGATCGTAACAACAACGAGTACCTTAACTTTAGGAATACTTATAAAAGAAGTACGTTGGTAATATGATCTTGATATTTTTAAGCATCCAAAAATTGTACAACATGCTTAAGCATGGAAATTATTTAAAGAAGTTTTACTTACTCAGGAAAGAATAACTACTAACGTCACGATAGCCGAGTGATTGGGTGATCGGAATTTCGAGTCAAGAGACCCGAGTTCGATCCCCAGATGGTAGGGTCATACCAATAGGTTATTTCAAAAATACTTATGTACGAATTTATCGTTGGCTTGGACATCGAGACGGCGACGGGCTCACCACCTGTCACGTTGTCCCAAAAATATCTTCAATGGAAGGAGGGTCGAAGTGACTTAATTGTCTTGGCTAGACCTCTGTCTACCTCTGTATTGGGAATTGCGTGATGATACTTATATATTATTTAAGAAAGATATGTAAAAGGGAGCATCTTAGCTTATTATTTTTCATTTTTAAAAACCAATTAAACAAAATAAAATATACTACTATCAGTATTTTAAACTACGCTCTTTTAGATAATAAAAACAATATACTGTTCTATCTTCTTTTTCATTGATCTCCTTCCCCTCTTGTTCTTGCTTGCCATAAATATTGGTACAAATAAAGGTCCTACCACCTGCATTTGATAAGTCACGATAGCCGAGTTGTTGGGTGGTCGGAATTTCGAGTCGAGAGACCCGAGTTCGATCCCCAGGTGGCAGTACCAATGAGTTTTTCAAAAAAAAACTTATGTACGAATTTCATCGTTGGCTTGGACATAAAGGCGGCGACGGGCTCACCACCTGTCACGTTGTCCCGAAAATATCTTCGGTGGAAGGTGGGTCAAAGGGACTTAATTGTCTAGACTTGACCTCTGTCTACCCCTGTATTGGGAATTGCGTGAAGATATTTATATATATATTTATTATACCACCTGCATCCATGACTCCCCGCAATACTGTGCAGGGCGTCCCGAAATCAATTTGCTACTATGTATTAATAATTTTAGTCAATGACATTTTCAAGGAAAATAGGGGCAAAGATAGGTGAGAGGTACGAATATTTTCCAATTTCATCGTCAAACCACGTAAGTCAGAAAAGGGCGACGTCAAATAAATTTACTTTATTCCGTGCTCCCAATGTCGCGGTGTAACCGTGAAATATTATCGCTAGTATAAGCTTTAAACAGGCAAGTTTTTATAACAACTCATAAAATACATGTAACTTTGGATTACGTTACTGTTATACTGTTACGTACCGTGACCTTTATAATAAATAACAAAAATTCACGAATTTCATCTCGTAAATGCTTATAAAAATGCAATGTTGTATAACCAAGTTTATAATAAGTTGCACCATAACTTCACCTTTACATAGAGATGTAAAAAATATCTTCACGCCATACCCAATACTAACATAAGTCCTCTCACCGGTGACAGGTAGGGAGCCTGTCGCCGTCTTTGGCCGTCTTTACATCTAAACCGACGATATAAATCGTACATAAGTGTTAAAAAACCCATTGGTATTAATTAGCCTACCAGCAGAGGATCGAACTCGGGTCTCTTGACTCGAACTGTAATCACCCAATCACTTGGCAATCGTGAGATAGACATTATTACAAAAATAATATTGCATAATTCAAACGTAAACAAAACACGTCTTCTGTTTCATTGATAATGTAACGCTTTTCGCACTCGATACGGGCGAAGGTTAATTAGTTTAAAACAAAAAAACTTTCATATTATAACCACAAAGCTTTTGAATATCGTTACTTAAATCATTAGCTTATAGCTATAGGCGTGCAATGCAAATGTAGGTTTCTAAATAAAATTGTTATCGTTGCTTCAATAGAATCGACGTGATCGAACGCGTGAGTAGAAAATCCGACCACCCAAACACTCAGCTATCGTGACTTTTTGATGTGAAACATCTATAGCCGCACGTAAAACCGATTTCTGGCGTGGCGACGCATTCAGTGGCGACGGGTCGCCACGCTATACAAAGGTATACTAATTTACACCCTATTACCTGAGAATTAAGGTTTATAATTAAACACTGAAATCCCTTTTTATATTTAATTAATTATATTCATATTATTCATATTAGTGACTATGTAAATTATATTAAGATTTCATTTTTACATGAAAGGTCATTTCCTTATAATCAAAAGGTTCAATAATTTTTAAAACGAATAAATATAAACTACCATTAAAATTAGCTGGAGATTTTAATGTAAATTTGTAAGAGCTGAATTAATGCCATTAATGACATTTCTTCAAAAGAATTTCAATTGCAAATCAATAACAATCCAAAAGAATCTACTACCAAATATGGAACAACTATAGATGCTGTAATTGTGAGTTATTTTGATAACGTTTCATCCAATACTTTTGTAACGTAATAAATAAATATATAAATATCTTCACGCAATTCCCAATACAGGGGTCGACAGAGGTCAAGTCTAGACAATTAAGTCCCTGTGACCCACCTTCCACCGAAGATATTTTCGGGACAACGGGACTTTACTACTAGATGACTTTTGTAACGTAGTTTAGTTATCATCGACCAATCGTCACAGTAATACCGGCAGAGGAAACATCGAATATAACTATAACTGAAGTCACAGAGAGAGAGAGAATATATTTAAATTGTGGCCACTTGATATTAATATCGAATTTTTATATCAAATGTAAGTAAATGCTTATTAAATAAAGTTACCATTTTCTGTAAGAAATTCGTAATACTTCATTTTTTCATTAGTATTTTCTTAGTACTTCATTTTTTCATTCCTGTAATAATATTATCTTTTATGCATATTACTTGTACACACGCGATATTTCACATCTGCCAGGCTTCCCATGACGGCTCACATTTTTTTTTAATTTTGTAATTCCTCTTAAAACATAGTAAATAAATAATTCGAACTACGTATTCTGTGAATTAAATCTCGATAAATCTGATTTCTAAACATTCGTAATGACTTCTGTCTTTTCAACGACGATGATATGGAGAATTACCTATATCACACAAAATGTCAGTGATCGTCCTTTGTCCTTAATATCTTTGAAATGACCATTGAGGCAGATGCGATAACTTTAACCTGTTTGATAGTAACTGAATAAAATGAACAAACATCTCCTTTTACAACTTTTCCCACTTTCAACTTTTGTTATATATTTTAGTTTTTTTTTGTCGCAGATTCTATGTGAATAAAACTCGTAAATATGTAGTCAATAGTTTTACAACTATAAAAATTTGTACGAGCATAGGGCTGTTCTTGTTGTTTTTCTGCTACTCAAACGATGCGTATAATGTCCGGCAAAACGAAGTATCATCATAAAAATTCAACAAATAGAGCTCGGTATATATTTTAAATCACGTACCCAATTTATCATCTTATCGTAGTTAAAAATTTGTTAGAAGTTTTGATACATAGTAAAAAGGTACTGGATTTGTAACACTTAATAACTTTTCTTTTGTCAAATGCTTATAGGTTCTAAGCTTTCGATTTAATTTACATATATTTTTGGCCGTAACTCTTGGGAGTTAGTTTTTTATAAGAGAGTTAGAGAGTATAATTAAATAAATCAATGAATACCGTAACGTAAATTCTTCGACAGGGTAGCCAGAGTAACCATTATTTAGGAAGAAATCGCATAAAACATCAAATAAAAATAAAATAAATAAATAAATAAATTTCTTCACGCAATTTCCAACACAGGGGTACACAGAGGTCTAGTCTAGACAATTAAGTCCCATCGACCCGACCCATCTTCCCCCGAAGATATTTTCGGGACAACGTGACATGAGATGAGTCCGTCGCCGCCTCTATGTCCAAGCCAACGATATAATTCTTACATAAGTTTTTGACCAAAAACCCATTGGTACGAGCCTGCCACCTGGGGATCAAACTCGGGTCTCTTTACTTTCACTGAACCTAATTTCGGATAGCGAAGGTGGTAGGCCTATCGCCGTCTTAGTGATCAATCTAACGGTACAATACATTGTTACATACATATTCCGTGTGTTAACAGCGATTCCGTGTGGCAACGGCGTAAGAATATTGCCACTACTTTCCTGTGGGTGTCGTAAGAGGCGACTAAAGGCAACAGACTTGAATATCATTATGCCTATGTCTTGCAGTGAACTTTAACAGGCTGGTAAGTATGTATGTATATGTATACATATATATTTACAAAGTTAAATATTTATAAATAGCTATGTTACTATATATAATAGCTATGTTACTGTAAAATTTCATTAAAATCCGTTACATTAGATTATGCCTGAAAAAGTAATAATAACAATATGCTTACACTCTTACATATTTGTTTAAATAAATCAATATTCTTCTACACATATACATCCACGACTCGAATACTAACATGCATCGCTAGCGAGGTTTGAACCCGGAAACCTTTTCTTCAAAGGCAAGTTCTTTTATTAAGCTGACAGGACTTCAATAATAAGTAAGAGGTTTATTGAAATTTTATTGTTATTTATTGAAAGTTTATTTATTGAAAATTTAAGGAAGCTATCGTTAATTACAGTTATCATTTACAAGGACCGTGCGACAAAGATAGTGTAATATCCCTCAACTCTTTGATGTTTGTAATACCAGCGACTTTAAGTAAGGATGGCGAAAAAGACTACGGCGTCGAAAGACGCGGTCCCCGCTGCCCCTAAACCGCAGAGCACAAAGCCTGCGCTTGGCACCTCTCAGTCCGATCCAACAACCGTATCGGACATGGCTGACCTTCAACAGGTCCTCCAAATTTTAGGCGCCATTAATATGGCAGAAATCCGGGCCCTCACCCGTAAAACGCGCGAGGCTAACGACCCAATGGACCTGCTAAAGGCCATAACGGGCACTCTTCCATCTACGAAGAGCTCCAAAACTTAGTTAGTAAAAGTGACTCGTTCACTTCGAGGTCCCCTCCCGCCAATAATTCTTCATTTATTTTGTCTCGCCCATTATGAACGACACAAACATAAGCGAAAGAACTAAACCTAAATCGCTAGCTGTCGGCTTCTTCAACGCATACGGCTTAAAAACAGATGGACGAAGTTAGGAATTTATCTCAGTCCATCAGCTAGACATAATGTTAGTACAGGAGACCCTACTCCAAGTCTAGCATACGCGACCCGAAGATAGCTAACTATCGCTTAGTTAGAAACGACCGGTTCTGCTCGCGGGGGCGGCACGTTGATCTATTTCAAGTCTTCGCTACACTGTGTGCCAATTGACCTTCCGTCTCTTGTCAACATGGAAGCTTCCGGTTGTAAGATCGAAATGACAGGCCATCAGCCCATCACTGTGATATCGGATTATCTCCCGCATTCGAAAACAATTCTAAGGGGCGACATCGAGGCACTGCTAAATTTAAGCGACTCGGTGTTAATAGCGGGAGACTTAAACAGCAAGCACTCTGCTTGGAACGCCGCAAATGAAAATAATAATGGACTCGCCCTCCTAACTCTAAGTATAAACCTAAACTTTGATATTATAGGTCCCCTCGAGCCAACTAGAATACCCGCGCAGAGGAACCAGACTCCGGACATTCTCGATATAGCTCTCTTAAAGAATATATTGCTACCTCTTGCGAAAATAGAAGTTCATCACGAACTTAATTCAGACCACCGACCGGTCATAATGCAGCTAGGGCAGCCGCACGCAGAGGTCACTTTGACCAAAACCGTGACAGACTGGCGTAAACTCGAGGAATACCTCGAGTCTACGGATTCCCTGGAGTTAGCAAACATACCGGAGGTCATTGATAATAAAGACACGGCACTTGCCGCCGTCGTTCATCTCACCTCTGACCTAAAAACCGCCGTCAGTGTATCCTCCAGGCGGGTCAAAGCGGCAAATGACCGCCGCTTTGAGTTGCCTGCTGAGCTCAGACAGCTGTTGAGAGAGAAAAATGCTGCCAATAGGGCATACGACAGGTATAGGACTGACGCAAACCGCGTTAGGATGCGCCAACTCCAAAGGGAGGTTAAACAGCGCATGGCTGAGTTGAGGGGGCAAAGATGGGACAAGCTAATGTCGGACATCACGCCTTCGCACACTGCCTACTGGCAGTTGGCGAGGTCGATGAAGTCCGACTCCTTCGTATCTATGCCTCCCCTGGTCAGTCCCGACGGTTCTATAGCTTTTGACGATAGGGAAAAAGCCGAATGTTTAGCCGACAGCTTAGAAAGTCAGTGCTCCCCAAGCACACAACCCACAGATCCCGTACACATTCAGAATGTGGACGACTTCGTATCGCGGAAAATGACGCAGCCACTAACGGGTAAACCTCTCCCGCCTACCTCACTCAAAGAGGTTAAGGGTATAATTAAAAACCTTAGGGTACGTAAGGCTCCAGGAGCCGACGGCATCTCAAATAGGTTAGTTAAAACTCTCCCAAATTCGTTGCTATTACTATTAGTAGCAATCTTCAATGCCCTTCTCACAAGTTGCACCAGACTCCTGGAAGGAGGCCCACGTAATAGGGATCCATAAACCCGAGAAACCGAAAAAACAGGCCTCTAGCTATAGGCCCATCAGTCTCCTCAGAGCACTGGGGAAAATCTATGAGCGCATAATTCTGATCCGCCTCAAGGACAGCGCTCAGTCACTAAATGTCATTCCTGATGAGTAGTTTGGCTTTAGAGCTAAGCACTCATGCGTTCAGCAAGTGCACCGCCTCACGGAGCACATACTTGAGCGCCTAAATGATAACCCCAAATATAAGGTAGGAGCACTCTTCTTCGATGTCGCGAAAGCGTTCGACAAAGTCTGGCACAATGGCTTGATATACAAGCTATACAACTACGGTATGTCAGACAGGCTTGTGCACATCATACAAGCCTACGTGTCGAATCGCACCTTCCGCTACAAAGTCGAGGGCACTCTATCCTCCAGCAGAGACTTAAAAGCCGGCATTCCGCAAGGCTCGGTCCTCTTGCCCACACTATACACGCTTTATACGAGCGATATCCCAAAAGACCCAATTAAAAAGGTAGAATTGGCCTTGTTCGCCGACGATACCACTCTATACTCTGCGGATCTTAACGCATCGAGAATCTACATTCGCCTCCAAGCCGCGGCCACCGCCTTAAGCGAGTGGTTTAGGAAATGGAGGATCGACATCAATCCTGAAAAGATAAACGCGGTCTTGTTCAGCAGGAATCACAAAAACTCGAATCGCCCTAACAGATTCAGTAAAATAACCCTCTTCGACAAACCCATTCCCTGGGTGTCAGAAGTAAAATATCTTGGAGTCACCTTAGACCGTAGACTGAACTTCAAGAAACATATTAAAATTGTCAGGGATAGAGCGGCCTTCATATCCGGCCGCCTCTTTAACCTTACAAATAGCCGCAGCAAAATGCTGCTGAAACACAAAATACGCCTATACACAACTTGCGTACGACCCGTCATGTCATACGCCAGTATAGTATTTGCGCACGTCCCCAAAGTACGTTTGAACTCACTCCAAGTGATTCAAAACCGATTCATGCGCCGCGCAACCGGCGCTCCCGTATATATGCGGAATGTAGATCTGCACCGCGATCTCAAACTGCCTACAATGGCAGCGCTATTTAAAGTTCTCCATCGACTACTTCGATAGGACTAACTTACATACAAATCCACTAGTGGCAGCGTTAGGGAATTAATCGTAATTTTTATCGTCGAATTCGTCGTAATTTCACGACTAGCACGAGACTTTCTCGTGGTCGTAGTCGTCACTAAAAGGTTTTCCTCCAAACCAACTGGGGCCCTCGGATCGCATGGCCCCTCCCCCATGTCGGAAGTCAACTCTTTCGTTCTAGGGGACGCAGCGCATCGCAGCAGCAGCCATTATTGTCTTCAACTCTAACTTGCGAGCTGTAAAGGCCTCCGGGCCAACAGCATCCCGTGGATGGTTTTAGTCGGTATGCTTCTCCTTCTGAGATTCGAGCCCGACACTGTTCGTTTCGGTGGCCTCCCGGCCAAGGGACGTTCGTGCATAAAACATTTCCTCCATGGTTATGAAAAGAAAAAAACAATGTCTTACTCGGGAAACGTTAGCTAGAGTTAAGCTCAAGAGCGCTATATATCTTTAAAGTATGTACTTAAACCGTTTAAAGTTAAACTTAGAATGACCGCAAACTTTGAAATTCTTACAAGACTTAACTTTTCGCGCATTTATTTTTAGAAATATCTACGTGAATTCTACATAAACATCTACATACATAAATACAAAACGACAACATCACATACATTGCTGTGATCGTAAAGTAGCTAAATCAGTTGTGTAATAGAATCATAAACGGGAGTCAGATGTCTAGACAATTTAATCCTTTCGAATCATTATTATTCCTACAATAATAAACGTATGTATGTATATTACATTCGTAGCCGCTGGTGACATGAGAGCTATTTCTTTTCTCGCTCGACGGTAGTCTAGTCATTCAATGCGGAAACACAGCCAGCGTTCTCAATACATTGAAACGAGCAGTTGTAAAGAGAAACATAATTTTGTTTGTGTAAATAATTTATTGAAAAAAATACATATTATCAATTATATTATACAAAAGAAATTGGGGTAGGAACAATTAAAATTTTGATATATAATATATATGTAATACCTTAAACAAGAACCAGAAAATAAAATATTGTAAAAAATAGTAATACTTCACTACAGATAATACGGCGGTAATACTCTGTAGTATCGAATATTAACTTCACAGTTCTGAACTGCTAGGGTCAATTATTCGTTGGATGAATATTTACCTTTATAATGAAGTCATTGATGATATCTTCACGCCATTCCGTACTGGGGTAGATGGAGGTCTAGACAAGTCCTTACAACCCACCCGTCACTGAAGACATTTTTTGGGAGAACCTAACAGGTGAGCCTGCCACCGCCTTCGTGTCCAAGCCAACGATATAAATCGTATATAATTTTCAAAAAAAAAACATTTATACGGGTCTGCCACCTAGGAATCGAACTCAAGTCTCTTGATTCGAATTTCAATCACCCAACCATTAATGTTAGTAATATAATGATAATTATTACCAGATTCCAAAGTAGTTCAGAATATTTTTTATAGGAAAGAGTCAAGGTTTCTAGGCTCTTCGTCACCATGAATGCTAAGTAGCTTCATAATGTATTGTGATTCATTATGTAGTTGTCCTTGGCACTGGGAAAATCTGTGAACAGAATACTCAGTGACATCGAAATACCTAATGCTAGCTTTTGTCCACAATGTCATTCCCTACAGTAATTGTACATTTTTAGAAAAACCTGGTATGTAGAACTTTAGTTACGTAGATATTTGAAACATTTACGAAATATTTAAAAAAAAATACGTACTTTGATAGGGACAACGTCACAGCCATTGTTCTGATCTCAAAGTTAAGCTTAAACACTTGTGTTATTAAATCAGGAACAACGAAGGTACCACAAACACCCATAGCCCTGAAACCACAGAAAGTTATTGGATGGATTGCTAACCCGCAGATGCAGAATGCAGAAATACCGAATACCTTGGCCATACGATGGGTAGTAAATGGATCAATCAACAATACTATTTTTATAGCATTAGCATCTTTATTTTTAAAATTTTAGTCGAAATTAATGTGCCCAAATATTTTAAAAGCAAAGTTTTAAATCTAACAGAACTACCTTCATTAACCTTTTCGCTGCGCAATTCGTTTTGAGATTTTGTGCCTGCTGTGCGCATTTATTTTAGTAGTTTCATCTTTATTCGTGTTGAGCAGTTTGACCATTTAAACGCTGCGAATTAATTCGTGTTGAGCTGTTTAAAGAAATTAAGTATTGCGAGTTTATTCGTGTAGAGCAGTTTATTTTTTTTTTTGTAATTATTAAATCCTATATGGTGATTTTTATTAAATTAGAATATACGTAAAGCGGTTAATTGAAAATAATAACTAAAATTTAAAAAATTTATTGCAAAAATTTACCATTTCACAAAGAATAATTTTTTAGTATGATATATTTCAAAACATGGTACCACACATAAAGAAACATTGCAAGGCTCACATACATATCGAGTTTCCTTTCGTTTTTATTTTTACACATACAATGCAACGTTTAGTTGGGTTTGGTTTTGATTCTGTTGCAGAAAGAAATGTTGGAAAATGTCTAGCTGATAAGCGTAATAGAGAATCGGCATCTTCTGGACGTCTACCTGCTCGATTGCGTTGTTCAGGTGTGTGATATGTACGGAGTAATTGTTTTATCAAATTTATTTGAAATTCTTTTACAGGATAATCCTTTTTAGTCAGCTCTCTATAGAGTATAGAAGCATTCAAAACTGCTAAATCAAATAGATGGAAAAATGTTTTTTTATACCACTTGACCGATTTTCTCACTGTTTCTGTCGTACTTAGCATCATATCACTTCTATCTACGGAACCCATGTTTTTATTGTAATCTAGAATGGCAACTGGTTTGAGAACATTTTCGCCGGTATTTTGATCAATTTTATTAGAAGGGGCTAATTCGTTGGTGTGTATTGTAGACAATAGCTTAACATCTCTTTTATCATGCCATTTTATTGCTAATATATTTTGACTTGCTTTGCATTCAATATCACCCATTTTCAATTTCTTGTTCATAACGGGCATACCCTTGCGATTTGCTTTACTGTACCACATGCGTTGGTTTTATTTGCAAATAAATAGGAAAATAAGGCTGGACTTGTATACCAATTGTCGACGTATACTGTATGGCCTTTATTCAAATAGTTTTTCATTAGAGTTAACACTATACTTCCAGATTTACCAATATTTTCTATATCAAAATTAGCAATTTCTGTAGTTCCTCCTGTATAAATAATAAAGTCTAGAATGTAACCTGTTTTGCAATCACACATAACAAAAATTTGATCCCAAAACGATGGTGCTTTGATGGTATATATTGTTTGAAAACAATCGTCCTTGAACAACATTAGACTTTCATCAATACAAATATTTTGATATGGAATAAAAGTTTCTCTAAATGTTTTTTTCAAATGTTCAACAATAATTTTAATTTTGCGTAAAGAATCACCCTCAATAGGCGGTGAAGTATTATCGCTAAAATGCAACATCCGCAAAAGCAGCAAATATCTATCTCTTGACATTATTTGTGCAAAAGCTGGTGTTGATCGAAGCCATTCTTGAGACCAATAATCATTTAGACAGGGTTTTTTTACTTGCGACATTAAAAGATTTACAGCGAAGAAACAATATATTTCTTTGAAGTCGGTATTCTTCCACCGTTTTAGACGTGAATTTTCACTTGGATCTTTTGCTGTGAGAAATTGGAAATATAAGTTGGTTTGCTCAGCTATTTTTGTTACTATTTCCTCTGTGAAAAATATTTTGAAACACTCTAATTCCGTGTAGTCAGTGTTACCTTTCGAAGGACCTGAACAACCATTATCAAAATTGTAAATTTTTGGTGTAAAGGATGTTGCATCCTTCCATTGATATTCGCAATTGACCGCCCGTTTCTTATGTTGTGGCTCTTCAGTGTAATCATCACTGTCATCAGTTGTCTCATTATCATTGTTGTCTATATCATCGAGAAATTCTTCTCCACTATCTGACTGTAATAGTATTTCTTCCAACTCTGCATCGGGAAGATATTTTTTGCCATCTAATAAAAATTGCGTAATACATTAATTATATTTATTTATAATATTATAAATAATATAATTTTATTATAAAATACTTACAGTAGATAATTATATAATTAAAATAACTATAAATGTATTGAATTTTAGTATGTATTCTTCAGAATGCTGGTAAGAACTGCCTGTATGCGCTAGAAATTGATAAATATATTGTGCAGGTTTAGACAAGTTCGTAATTGTTATTATAATTTTATAGCGAGAATACTCGTCTGGAGCAGCGTACGAAAATAAAATTAGAGCGAGAATATCCGTGTAGAGCAGTTAACGCAGTAACATTGGTAGCCTTAAATACGTATTAAACAGCAAAAATAATCGTATAGAGCAGAAAACATGAATAATACATAGTAAAAATAGTCGTATTAAGCAGCTAACTAATTTAAAACTAAGCGCGAAATTATTCGTCGGGAGCGTATGATACACAAGTTTTTTTTGCGAATATATACGTGTGGAGCAGCGAAAGGGTTAAATTATATCACACTAATTCCTAACCTGATGTTACAATTTGCGACATCTTCGGTATTGAGAATTTGATCCGATTTTCTTACGCAAATATTAGCTAACACCTGGATATTATATTCCCTCGTGCCAAAATATAACCTTTCACCTTAGATTACGTCGCAATTTCGCGTGTTGCCATGTTTTTATTTTCCACACGTCCAAATCGCCGTTTAACGTTTGTTAGCTTTTTATTTGGAATTTTGTTATAGCGTTTAATAACATAACATACCATAGAGGTTAGATATTTTTATAGTACTTTTTATGATAATTTTAATTTAGATCTGGAAAAAATATTGAGTTCTGTATATAATTATGGAATTAAGTTTAAAAAATATTATCACATGTATGACCAAGTTTCGTCTCTTACCAATAGATTGTAATGAATGTTATTTATTAATAGGCGCTTACTAATAAATGACATTCATTACATTTCAAAGAGTTTATACAAAGTTGACAAACATTTTGTTAATGTAAAATACTGTTTAAATAAAATGTTTTTAGATTCTATACAATAGATTCCGATAGCAACTGAAAGCAAAACATTTGTCAGACCACAACAGCAACAACTGGAGATCATGGTCGGGTCTCTGGATTCGAATCCCGTTCACTAGACCGAATGGTCGAGTGAACGGGATTTCTACTTTACGCCGGTATTCTGTTAGGTCGTGGTACTTCCCCGGTCGAGCCGGCCCATTCATGCAACAACAAAAGCTGATGCGTGGCTCTACCACTGTTAAAAATTAACTATTAATTAAAAAAAAATTAAAAATTTAGTTAAAAATTATTAAATAACAAAAAGTAATATTTATCAGTAACGAATCGAATTTTATCACGCTTATAGTGTTGAAAACTTTTTTACGACGTTTCAGTTGCTAGATAGAGAGGTAAAAATTTATATATACGTATAAACATCCGTTCCAGGACAAAATTTTCAAATTCATCACAAATGTATATGACACGGGCCAGATTTGAACCCTATCATTACCTACGAAGGCAGGATCACTACCAACTGGTATATGGGCTCGTCAATAATAAAATAAGAAACTAGGAAACTACTATTTGCGAAACATTTGTTACATCGACTTGTTTATTTTATATACTTCTAGTTGCCGCGACTCGGTCTGCGTAAAATTCTCAAGGGAATGTTTTCATATGCCGGAGTAAAAAGCATCTTATATCCGTCTCATACATAAAGGAAGACATACTAATTAATAAAAGTAACGCGAAAGTGAGTTAGTTTGTCACGCTTTCACGCCTAAACCTCTAAATAATAATAAGTAACTAAACCAAGGTCACGGGATGACTTAGGATGCTCAGATGCACCCAAAACGTCGGGAAATAAAAGTAAAAAAAAAGCAAATAAACCTCTAATAATAATAGTTTTATTTTAAATCTATGCTATTTCCAAATGTATGCTATGAGGATCACTTCAATATTTAACATTGAATTAGGTATAACCTTAAAAAAAGGCGAAACAAAGTACCAGTAAATATTGACCGTCAACACATTATACAATTAATTATATCATCAGCTATTTGTTTGAGAGACAGAGGTAAGTCTTGATTGTCGAGTGTTTGGGTTATTGGAATTCGTGTCAAGAGATCCGAGACCGATCCCTAGGAGGAATGCTCATACAAATTTTCAAAATCTTAAGTAAAATATGGCGGCGGGATCACCACCTGTCATGTTGTGCCAAAGTATGGCTTTGGTGGAAACAGAGTTGAAAGGACTTAATTGTCTAAAGGACTTAATTCGGGATTCGACCCAGCAACTCTTATGTATTAAAGGCTGATCTCGCGTGCACTGAGGCTACTAAGCACTAGACTGCTAGCTCATGCCTCAGCCCTTACCATATTTTCTGTTCTACCTAGGGTTAGCTGGTAGAGAATGCAGTACAGCATTAAGCTCGCCTTTTGTACATTTTTAATTTTAAAGTTGTTATTTAAAAAATTACTTCGCAACCCTCCGCATGAAAATATAAAAAGGTATATGCTACCTGGTCCGAAGAGAAGAAGAGGAGCGGTAGCATATACCTTTTTATATTTTCATGCGGAGGGTTGTGAAGTAATTTTTAAATAACAACTTTACAATGAATTTCCGCAAAGTAACGCCTGAGTCAATTAACTATCATTTTTAATTTGGTGAATGAAATTGTATACTTGGGGAGTGCGTTTAGCCGGGATGGAAGATGTGATTTAGATGTGGACAGGCGTGTCGGGAACAAAGTCAATGGTGCCCTGACCGCGTTAATCAAAAGGCAAGGTGTTGTGAAAAGTGCACGCCTTGCAATTCATAACGCAGTGTTGGTAACCGACTTTGTTATATGGCATCGAAACCTGGGTATACCAGAAGAAGCATAAAAGCAGGTTGAATGCATTGGAGATACGATCTCTTCGTAAAATGTGCGGCCTTACCATGGCCGACCGAAAGCGAAACGATGAGATTCGCAATATAGCAGGTTTGAAAGATGACCTTGTCACAAAAAGGGATAAGGGCGTGCTTCGATAGTTTGGGTACGTTGAGCGAATGAGTGAAGACCGAATGGTGAAGAAAATATATAGCGCGAAAGTTAATATTAAAAGGTGTCGAGGTAGACCGAGACTAACTTTCGAAGACCATGTCAGCAAATTGCTCGAAGAGGGGAGGGTCAAGAGTACTCGGATACCTAGACGTGCATGTATGAAGAAGATGATGAATCTGAAAGAAGCGATAGAAGTATGTAGGGATCGTGACACTTGGCGATCTGTTCTCTCTGGCTACCCCGTCAGGGATTGTGCGTGAAGATAAATAAAAATAATAAATTAATTTGGTGCAATAAAGATAATATAAATAAATAAAAAAATGAAAATCATCAAAATTAATATAGGCTTCTTTGTGCCATTATAATATAACAAACAAACTAACTATCACTTTCATAATATAAGGAGGGAAGCAGTCACGTATCAGCCTTCCCTTATTTTTTTTTTTTTTTTTTTTTTGATAACCTTGGGGGTAATGTTTTATGCACGAACGTCCCTTGGCCGGGAGGCCACCGAAACGAACAGTGTCGGGCTCGAATCTCAGAAGGAGAAGCATACCGACTAAAACCATCCACGGGATGCTGTTGGCCCGGAGGCCTTTACAGCTTCGTCTAAGGAGACTTGCGAGGAGAGGCTCGCAAGTTAGAGTTGAAGACAATAATGGCTGTTGCTGCGAAGCGCTGCGTCCCCTAGAACGAAAGAGATGACTTCCGACATGGGGGAGGGGCCATGTGATCCGAGGGCCCCAGTTGGTTTGGAGGAAAATCTCCTCTCGGCTCGCCTTGTGTTAACCTTTTAGTGACGACTACGACCACGAGAAAGTCTCGTGCTAGTCGTGAAATTACGACGATGGCAAGGTTGTGTAGGCCGCAGAACGCGGCTTGTGACTGTGTGTGTGCGAAAGTACGTAGGGGCGGGGCCTCATACGCATTGTTGACATTGGTGATTGCGTCATCATCGTCTATGATGACGCATTTCGGGCGCCCATTGAGGTGGAGTATCGCGCGCGGGTGTGTAATTCCCCGACGCTGCCACTAGCGGATTTGTATGTAAGTTCGTCCTATCGAAGTAGTCGATGGAGAACTTTAAATAACGCTGCCATTGTAGGCAGTTTGAGATCGCGATGCAGATCTACATTCCGCATATATGCGGGAGCGCCGGTTGCGCGGCGCATAAATCGGTTTTGAATCACTTGGAGTGAGTTCAAACGTACTTTGGGGACGTGCGCGAATACTATACTGGCGTATGACATGACGGGTCGTACGCAAGTTGTGTATAGGCGTATTTTGTGTTTTAGCAGCATTTTGCTGCGGCTGTTTGTGGCAGTTAAAGAGGCGGCCGGATATGAAGGCCGCTCTATCTCTGACAATTTTAATATGTTTCTTGAAGTTCAGTCTACGGTCTAAGGTGACTCCAAGATATTTTACTTCTGACACCCAGGGAATGGGTTTGTCGAAGAGGGTTATTTTACTGAATCTGTTAGGGCGATTCGAGTTTTTGTGATTCCTGCTGAACAAGACCGCGTTGCTCTTTTCAGGATTGATGTCGATCCTCCATTTCCTAAACCACTCGCTTAAGGCGGTGGCCGCGGCTTGGAGGCGAATGTAGATTCTCGATGCGTTAAGATCCGCAGAGTATAGAGTGGTATCGTCGGCGAACAAGGCCAATTCTACCTTTTTATTTGGGTCTTTTGGGATATCGCTCGTATAAAGCGTGTATAGTGTGGGCGAGAGGACCGAGCCTTGCGGAACGCCGGCTTTTAAGTCTCTGCTGGAGGACAGAGTGCCCTCGACTTTGTAGCGGAAGGTGCGATTCGACAAGTAGGCTTGTATGGTGTGCACAAGCCTGTCTGACATACCGTAGTTGTATAGCTTATATATCAAGCCATTGTGCCAGACTTTGTCGAACGCTTTCGCGACATCGAAGAAGAGTGCTCCTACCTTATATTTGGGGTTATCATTTAGGCGCTCGAGTATGTGCTCCGTGAGGCGGTGCACTTGCTGAACGCATGAGTGCTTAGCTCTAAAGCCAAACTGCTCATCAGGAATGACATTTAGTGACTGAGCGCTGTCCTTGAGGCGGATCAGAATTATGCGCTCATAGATTTTCCCCAGTGCGCTGAGGAGACTAATGGGCCTATAGCTAGAGGCCTGTTTTTTCGGTTTCCCGGGTTTATGGATCCCTATTACGTGGGCTTCTTTCCAGGAGTCTGGAAAGGTGCAACTTGTGAGAAGGGCATTGAAGATTGCTACTAATAGTAATAGCAACGAATTTGGGAGAGTTTTAACTAACCTATTTGAGATGCCGTCGGCTCCTGGAGCCTTACGTACCCTAAGGTTTTTAATTATACCCTTAACCTCTTCGAGTGAGGTAGGCGGGAGAGGTTCACCCGTTAGTGGCTGCGTCATTTTCCGCGATACGAAGTCGTCCACATTCTGAATGTGTTCGGGATCTGTGGGTTGCGTGCTTGGAGAGCACTGACTTTCGAAGCTGTCGGCTAAACATTCGGCTTTTTCCCTATCGTCAAAAGCTATAGAACCGTCGGGACTGACCAGGGGAGGCATAGATACGACAGAGTCGGACTTCATCGACCTCGCCAACTGCCAGTAGGCAGTGTGCGAAGGCCTGATGTCCGACATTAGCTTGTCCCATCTTTGCCCCCTCAACTCAGCCATACGCTGTTTAACTTCCCTTTGGAGTTGGCGCATCCTAACGCGGTTTGCGTCAGTCCTATACCTGTCGTATGCCCTATTGGCATCATTTTTCTCTCTCAACAGCTGTCTGAGCTCAGCAGGCAACTCAAAGCGGCTGTCATTTGCCGCTTTGCCCCGCCTGGAGGATACACTGACGGCGGTTTTTAGGTGAGAGGTGAGATGAACGACGGCGGCAAGTGCCGTGTCTTTATTATCAATGACCTCCGGTATGTTTGCTAACTCCGGGGAATCCGTAGACTCGAGGTATTCCTCGAGTTTACGCCAGTCTGTCACGGTTTTGGTCAAAGTGACCTCTGCGTGCGGCTGCCCTAGCTGCATTATGACCGGTCGGTGGTCTGAATTAAGTTCGTGATGAACTTCTATTTTCGCAAGAGGTAGCAATATATTCTTTAAGAGAGCTATATCGAGAATGTCCGGATTCTGGTTCCTCTGCGCGGGTATTCTAGTTGGCTCGAGGGGACCTATAATGTCAAAGTTTAGGTTCATACTTAGAGTTAGGAGGGCGAGTCCATTATTATTTTCATTTGCGGCGTTCCAAGCAGAGTGCTTGCTGTTTAAGTCTCCCGCTATTAACACCGAGTCGCTTAAATTTAGCAGTGCCTCGATGTCGCCCCTTAGAATTGTTTTCGAAGGCGGGAGATAAGCCGATATCACAGTGATGGGCTGATGGCCTGTCATTGCGATCTTACAACCGGAAGCTTCCATGTTGACAAGAGACGGAAGGTCAATGGGCACACAGTGTAGCGAAGACTTGAAATAGATCATCGTGCCGCCTCGCGAGCGGGGCGGTCGTTTCTAACTAAGCGATAGTTAGCTATCTTCGGGTCGCGTATGCTAGACTTGAGTAGGGTCTCCTGTACTAACATTATGTCTAGCTGATGGACTGAGACAAATTCCCTAACTTCGTCCATCTGTTTTTTTAAGCCGTATGCGTTGAAGAAGCCGACAGCTAGTGATTTAGGTTTAGTTCTTTCGCTTATGTTTGTGTCGTTCATAATGGGCGAGACAAAAATAAATGAAGAATTATTGGCGGGAGGGGGACCTCGGGAAGTGAACGAGTCACTTTTTACTTACTAAGTTTTGGAGCTCTTCGTAGATGGAAGAGTGCTCCGTTATGGCCTTGCTTTACCAAAGTTGAAACAAACTTTACCAAAGTTTGTTTCACTTCCTAACAAGAAATGATCTTATAGTGGACCGTAAATTACTGGTTTGGCGAAGTAGTTATGTAACTAGCTTTCATATTCACGCGTATTCCCAATACTGGAAAAGACAGAGATCGAGATAGACAATTTGTCCTTTAGCATTATATTATGTCCTTTCCTAAAGGTCGTTTGGACCCACGATTCACCAAAGGGCGTTTGTACCAGCGTGACAGGTGGTGAGCGAATAGATAAATATATACATAGGCAGGGACAGAATCACATACATTGCTAGCTAAATATCGTGTGTTATGGTATCAGAAGCAACGAAGGTACCACAAACACCCCGACCCGTGAAAATGTAGAAAAAGTGTTTTCTACCCGGAATCTCAGAGCCGGCGACACCTTGAAAACCGGAGTGTACGCCACACATCTACGGCCACCCACAAACAACTCGAGTTTAATAAAAGGTTATTATTGATTTTAAAAACGATGTCATGACTATATTATAGTAACTTAAGCGGAACCCTAATTGTTTTCGTAGAATAAAAATAGTCTAAATTACTCCTCATAAGATTAGCTATCTACTAGTTATTATGAAAGTCCCGTTAAAATCGGACGCGCCGTTTCAGAGATTAGCCGGAACAAACAGATAGACATTAAAAAATATTATTATACTGACAGACACATAGACATTAAAAAATATTATTTTATGCATACTTTTATAAGCAGTTAGGGAAAGCTTTTAATTTGGAACGATAAGAAACAGTCACTTCAGTTTTATTTATGTGTATAGATTGATGGAAAAGAAATGGAAATAGTAAAACGAATTTTCATCTGTCATTAATAATTTATGATACCGGATCACTGGCTCTGAATTGAGTTTTCCTTTTGTGATAAAAAAATTTTGTGCCATTAAGTGAGAACGGTTTGTATATCTCTGGCGGATATTAGCATTATTCCAGTTTTATGTTAACACAGACGAAAATTCTACCTTATGTCGTTGGTAACAGAATCGAAAACGGTGTGTATTTTTAAAAAGCTACAGATATTTTCGCAAATGCTTAAACGCATTCAAACACATCAGAGAAACACCCTTAAAAGACGTATTTTTCCTTTGACAACGTTGATAGGACAGTGGATTACTGTGGTCCGGCTTGTAAATAATAAATATCTTCACGCAATTCCCAATACTGGGGTAGACAGAGGTCAAGTCTAGACAATTAAGCCCCTTTTCGGGACAACGTGTCAGGTGGTGAGCCCGTCGCCGTCTTTTATGTCCAAGCCAGCGATATAGTTCGTACATAAGTTTTTGGAAAAACCCATTGGTACGAGCCTGCCACCTGGGGATCGAACTCGGGTCTCTTGACTCGAAATTCCAACCACATCATGACTTTGTCTATTCAGAATACAAATATCAACGCTCAGGCAAATTATTTAAAGATTCAAAAATATAATTCAAAGCCTTTTTGAAACTTGAGCCTATTTGTAAGTATACGCAGATAAGCTGCATTGGCCTGACTGACCTCTACCTCCGTAGAAGAGTGGCGTACACATCGACATATAGATTCATAGATTCATAGTTTCGCTAGTTTTAAAGTTCCGAATTCGATTCACGTGTCGGACGGGTCAATGAAGAAAGTATCGGGTCTGGCTATTTTAGCTATACTTTGGGAAAGGAGCAATTTATGTGATGTTTTCCCTATTTATGTATGTTTCTTCACGCAATTCCCAATACAGGAGTAGACAGAGGTCTAGTCTAGACAATTAAATCCCTTTGATCCACCTTCCACCGAAGACATTTTCGGGAATGCGACAGGTGGTGAGCCCGTCGCCGTCTTTATGTCCAAGCCAACGATGTAATTAGTACATTAGTTTTTGAAAAACTCATTGGTACTGCCACCAGGGGATCGAACTCGGGTCTCTTGACTCGAAATTCCGACCACCCAACCACTCGGCTGTCGTGCCTTATCCTTATCGTATCGAATCCTTAATCTCACAATAAAAATATACTGGAACAGAAAATTACCGTTCTTTAAATATATACTGGAAACTTACGGCATATAAATAACATTTTAAAGAATGCTAACGGCCTGGTCCGATCGAAAACAAAACGAAAATATTCGCAATATGGCAGGTTTGAAAGAAGATCTTATCCAATCAATAAAGACGTGTTTCGATGGTTCGGGCACGTTGAGCGAATATGTGACGACGGATTGGTGAAAAAAATATAGAGCAAGAAAGTTGAGGTTAAAAGGGGTCGATTTACTCACATGCTCTTTGAAAGTTAAGTAATAACATTTTCTTTCAGACCTGCCATATTGTGCATATCTTCATTTTGTTTTCAAATGGCCAAACCTATGCCATATAATTTAGTATAATTAATTTAAATTGAATAAAAATTGTCATTTAAATATAAAAAAATGCCTCATATAAAAAATTCGTCCAATAAAATCTTCTAATTGCAACGTATACTGGTATTTTTGTATGGCTCCTAAAATACGCTGGAAATCGGGTTTAAGAAAACCTTTCTTTCAAATATTATTATAATAATGTAACTTTTATTCTCGGTGAGTAAATTTGCAAATCCGAGCTTAGGGAATAATTTATGGCCTCCTAAATTGTGATATTTAACAACATTTAAAGGGTTGCGTGAATACTTAAATTTTATGTTTTACTTTATGGAATACATTTTAAAACTCTTTTTTTTTCTAATCGAAGTGTATCGTTTCATGTCTAGGAATCATTTATTCGCGTTCTTATTTTTAATTAACTGTGTTACGCCCCTACAGTCGTTTGTTAATCTCCTTCTAGTATGAAGAGACGAGAGTTCTGTTATACGGATCACAGATTAAAGGGTTTTAAAAATAGAAATTTAATTACATCTAAAGATAAATAAATTTATTTTGATCACTAATTATTTGAAACTAAGAATTGAATCGTTAGGCAGCTTCGTCTGTGCGCTATAGATGATGGAACCGGACTGAACAGCCTCCCGCATGTTCCTTCCGGTTTACTAATACTGACGCTGCACCCCCGAGAAAGACTAAACTTTGGGGTTGGGGTCTCACACGAGATTAGTTTTACAAAATATTTTCGTAGACTATTGCAAAGTTAGTAAATACATATACAAATAAAGTAATATTTTATAAACATAATACAATTTGGCTGGCTCGTATAAAGTAATTAATAAAATAAAATACCATAAAATTAACGATCGCAATCATGGTACATATAGTGTGAAAAACATATTACATAAAAAAATAAAAATATATGCGATGGGTTTAAATTAAAAAAAAAATACATTGATAGATAGAGACATCATCATATACATTGCACTGATAACAAAGTAAGCAGCTTAAGCACTTCTGTCGTGGAATCAGAAACCTCGTGGAAAGTTACCACAATCGCTTAGACCTGAGAAAATATGGAAATAGTGTTTTATACATTGACCAGACCGGGAATCGAACCTGAGACCTGAGAGCTCGCGACACCGGTGGTCTCCATGGAGGTCTTCAAAATTTATTGTTGGACACTTGTATTCATTCACTTTTCAAAATATACAATTAAAAAAGGTGGATGATGATTGTGGTATAGTGTGCAATAATTAATTTAAATAACAAGCAAATTCACTAAGAAATGATAGTAACAAAAATAGTATAAAACTTCGTATGTGCCATATTTATTAAATAATAAAAAAAATCATTTTGGAAAGAAATTGCGTAAATTCTTCGTATCACGACTTCATACACCATATCATAAAATAGCAGACCAAAATTCAGCAGACCGGTGTCGGGCCAATTCACTTGCATTATTGGGAACGCAGTCTGGAGTCGTTTTTAGTAATTTTCGTGAGACGTATCTGACTATACGCGACTGGGCCACAGAGGTCACAATCAAAAAACACATGTCATATCACAAACAACACAAATCATTACAGCTATGAGGTATACGATAACGCCCTTTTACACTTTTAAGATGCATTATTATTAATTTTTTAAGCATACGAGCGTTACTGAGATTTTTGTGTTAATATGAAATGAGAAATCTCTTCTTTTTAAAAGTAAATTACATACAAAAGTCGAAATCTTAACTTACCTTCAACAGAGATTGAATTTGCATAGGCATAGGTACAACAGCACTTAGCTAATAAAAGTGAAGTTGGGAATGACAGTCCTTTATTTCAGAGCAAATAATGATAAAGTGCGGTTCATTTGAAAACTGATTTCTTTGAAAGTATTTGAATGAATAGAAATAATTGGAAATTATCTATTCCTTTTTCCAAATATTTTATTCCCAGAGTTTACTTACTTAATGTATTCTTAAGTCCACTGTATAATATAAGCCGCTCCTATAACGAGATTTGATTTAATCACAACGCATGCCAAGCGGTTTTGCGATCGTAATACCAGGCATCTTACAGGTTAGACTCTAGTTACTCCTTATAAACGATTATAAAATATACAGATTAGTAAATGAACAATTTTGTTCATTTTTGAAAGCATTCATGATTTATTTATTTACATTAAATTATATGTTTATATTCATCAAAATACACACCTATGGAGTCATAAACAACCATTACCCTGCTGTTGATATATTTTATTTTTGCGAGTACAGCATACGTAGAAGTGTATTCCACTTTTAATTAAGGTATCTTTCCTTTTAAAGCTTACTCAGAAGAAGAAGAACAAAATTATTTCGAAAAAGATTTTTCTAGTTTAATTAACTTTATTTGTAATGTAAATAATTAGTAGAAATCAATTAGAAAGATCACAGACACATATGTAGAAAATGTTAGTAGAAATATAACGTTAGTAAATTGATGTGTTTTTACCGCTTAGGATGAAGGTTAAGTTTCCCAAGTTTGCAATTGTTCAATACTGATATACCGAGTAATGAATTATAATCTATGTATACGCCTTCGCGACATTCTCAATACTGGGGTAGACAGAGGTCTAGACAATTGAGTACTTTCGACCCGCCTTTTACCGCATTTTTGGGACAACGTGACAGATAGTGAGTATGTATACTGAAGTAGTAAACGGATTGAAATTGTTATAGGAGATATTATTAGTATTGCGTACATATATATTTCAACTTATTATTTAATTTACTTTCTCTTAAGAAGTTATTTTTTTAATTCCTGGTACTAGTACAATGCACTGCTGAGTTAGAATTTTAAGTGCTTGGTTTAATTCAGTCATAATTTTATATGGATTTTTATGATGTTCTCCAGCACTTAGTATCAAACAGTCTCTCGAGGTAAAATTGTTTCCTTTACACGTCTATAGGATTTCTTCCTTGTCAGCTTCCGGCTTAATAAAAGACATGATTTGGTATTTTTCGTACGTAGTGTTCATTCTCGACTTTATTAATTTATATGATAACCCAATACATTGACGCCCACCGGATAAATAAATAGTTTTTTTGTCTTGAAGTAGTAATTTTGGCCGTATTTTTTTGTATTTGAAGTTGATACAGATTTGGGACTTTTTTTATCTGAACAGCTTATTATTTTTGCGTTGGTGAATTATGCCAGTCCGTTTTCAGACTCTTTCGTCGTGTTTTACTGTATGATGTAACTGATGTTTTCCTCAGAGACAATGGGCTTTTACATATAATTTTTAATGAATTATTCTGTTCATTTAAATGATTTATTTCTTTTTTAAGTTGTATATTTTCTAAAATTAAGTTCTCAAGTTCATTTTGTGTACTTTCCAGTTGAATAGTAAGATTATTTATTTTTTCTTTAAATTCAGTACTTTGATCCACATTATTACTATAAAGAGTAGATAAGTCAAAACTTTTTTGTAATTTTTCTGATTCTACGCTGCTGGAGGTTATATTGAATCACTCTTTTTCTAGTGATTCGCAAGAATGTGATCTAAATAATTGTCTTGGGCGAATTGTAACGTTTATGTGCGCTTCATCCATTTCTATTAATTAAGATTATTTGCTTTTATATACCGCTACTGCCCTCTGTTATTAACGTAGGTAATTATACTTGCGTATTTCTTATAACTATTAAAGATGTTGTCAACAGAAACTATTAATCAGCACCCTCTTTTGATTTACACCCGTTAATCAAAAGAGGGTGCTGATTAATAGTTTCTGTTGACAATCTTTATTGATTTAATGTGTAATGTTCTAATTACTTATATAATACCTATTGGTGAATTATGCACACTAGGATATACTAACAGTCATATTTGAATCACAATACTATTATTTAGCGTTGCACATCAAATTAGCTTATTATTTATTTATTGTTTAACAAGATCCAGAATAGATATTTTCTATTAACTATATTTTGCTTTTATCACAAATAAACAATAGGATTTAATTGTGTAGACCTTTGCCTACCCTGAAAAAAAAACAACCAATATAAATAAATGTAAAACATAAACAAACGTAGTCTCTGAGGGTTTGTTGCCTCATAACGCCAACCCAGTTTCACGCGTAGCACGTTTATTGTAGCGTGTATTGTGCGGATTTCCGAGCGAACTATTTCTAGGCTTATGGAGCGACTGAGCCGCGAAATTGGTTGATACGAGCCATTGTTGTCATCGACCCGGCTTTATTTCTTTAACAATCCGAGACTCTGGCTTTAATTCGTTACAATTCGGTGCTGTATTAGGTGACGACTTTTTAATAAAGTTTCTTGTAGTACAATGTTCTCGTGGGGTTGTTTCTCGACTACCTCTGTGCGTGAGTGGCGCACACTCGTTCTCAAGGTGTTGCTAGCTCTGAGGTCCCGGGTTCGAATTCCGGTCGGGACAATGTAGAAAACACTTGTTCTATATTTTCTCAGGTCTAGGTGTTTATGGTGCCTTCGTAGTTTCTAATTCCATAATGCAAGTACTTAAGGGATCAGAGCAATGTATTTATTTATTAATTTTATTTATTTATTATTTATTCACACCTAATAAATAGGTAACAATGGACGGATTCAATACTTTATAATGTTATCTTCCAGTCAACTTTGAGCGGTTTGGAGAATAAGCGGCAGATGTATTAAACAGAGGAAAATAGTAAATCAAAATAGTGTGAAATTAATAATAATATGGGACTATATCCTATAGACTAGAGGACTATATCCTGCAGTGAACTTTAATAGACCACTATGTATGTATGTATAAAACATTACATCTTTACGATATTCCCAATACTGGGAGTAGTCGTTTAGACTCTTCGTGCCACATTACACGGAGATAATTTGGAACGACGTGACAGATGTCTCTCGCGGTCGTAGAATTGAAGCCTACGATAAAATTAATACGTGTTGGTGGACTTTACATGTCCACGAAATGACATTTTTTATGGTAAATTGATCTTCATTGTCGAGTTTGTGGTAAATTGAGCACTAAAAATACTTTTAACAATTTTGCTTGAGCCGGGGATCAAACCAGCCCCTCTTGTCTTAAGCAAGCGCCCTGGCATTAAGGCTACCACGCCTTCTAAAGTGAAGTAAAGTAAATATCATACCAGCATAAATTTTTTACTCAAATATTTATAGTATAAACATTTGTTTCCGCTTATTAAAAAGTTTAATACACGCAAGGCGCATGAAATAGTAATACAAAGAGTCTTAAAATTTGATCCCATATGTAAAATATTGATATAAAGTGCTCTTATTGTATACGCGCTGGAAGCGCGTATACAACAAAAGCACTTTTAAAAAAGTAGTAAAATACTAAGCAAAACATATGAAAAAAACATCAGTGTAAAAGTTTTTAATTACAGCTCTAATAATCTAGCGATGACAACACAATTCAACTACAGGTAACCGTGTTGTAAGAATCGCCTGATCTGAAGCATAGAATAGGGTGGGAAATTTCTAGAACGTTAACCGCAAATTGGATTACTCGATTCGAACGAGGTTAGGCTTTTTTATTATTTCTGTAAGCAGAATCCATTCATCATATCATAGCATCCCGTATAGTCCACTGCAAGATATAGGCCTCTTCCGTAAGGGAGGGTTTGCTCTAATCGCCAAGCAAGCAAGCAGACTGACTGAGATCAGAAATTCCAGACCAAAACACAGCAGTGACGGGCAGAATAAGTTCGCTGAATTGGCAGTGGGCCGGCCACGTCACTCACAGAAATGACTACCGCTAGGTAAGAAACGTTCTCGTGTGGCAACCTGGTGTAAGCAAATCAGCTAAGGACGAATCGTCAAAATATAGAGCGACGATCTACAAAACAGCGCAGCAACGATAAATGTAGATAACACAGAATTGTTTCATTTGGTAACTCTTAGGGGAAGGTATCTGCAGCAGTGGACTTTTGATAAGCTATAGTGATGACGATGAAGCATTTTTTTATACATAAATACATAATCACCCGATTCAAAAGACCTTTAAATGGAGAGGGTAATTGTCCTTGAACAATATTCACTTAATGTCCATTCAAAGAACAACGTCTTCTAAAATGATGATAGCGTTATCGTAGATAAGAGTTAGAAGTTCATTAAGCTAATGCTAAAAAATTAATGGAGGGTGTTTGGAAACGTGTTTACTTAGTTTAGCTGTTGATCCCCGCGGCTTTTCCCGCGGCTTTGCCCGCGGTTTTACACTTAAGCGGTATCCTTATTAGTTTTCTAGAATAATAGCAGACTTAGTTACTATTTATAAATTAAGTTATCTGCTAGTGAAAATTCCATTAAAATCGGGCCAACCGTTTCAGAGATTAGTCGGAACCAATAGACAACCATCTTATTTATTATTTTCTGTAGTTCTGTAAGTCACGATAGCCGAGTGGATGGGTGATCGGAATTTCGAGTCGAGAGACGCTTGTTCGATCCCCAAGTGACAGGCTCGTACCAATGGGTTTTTTCAAAACCTATGTACAATTCATATCGTTGGCTTGGATATAAAGACGGCGACGGGCTCACCACCTGTCACGTTGTCCCGAAAATAACTTCGGTGGAAGGTGGGTCAAAGGGACTTAATCGTCTAGCCTAGACCTCTGTCTACCCCTGTATTGGGAATTCCGTGAAGATATTTATTTATTGTCTGTAAGTACTGTATCTCTTGAAATAAAAAATATATGTTTACACCATTACCAATTGAGGGGTAGATAAAGCTCTATACAATTAAGTCATGACAGGCGGCGAGCCCGTCGCCATCTTTTTGTCTAAGCCATCGATAAAAATCGAACCTAAGTTTTTAAAAAAAAACTCATTGGTACGAGCCCAGGGGGATCGAAATCGGGTCTCCTGACTAGAATTCCGATCACCTATCTTCTTGTCTATCATGACTTATTATCTAGACTTCAATATGAATTTAGTAAAAAGCTGTTGATTTGGAGTTACAAACGGACACTTCAATTTTATTTATATGTATCGGTCTAGACTACATTATGTCTAGACCGCTACAGTAATCCACATGTCGCAGGATCTTATTTTGGGACAACGTGGCAAGTGGTGATCTTGTCGATATCGTACTGTAAAAACAAAACAACTCATTGGTACAAGCTCTCGCCCGGAGGATCGAGCTGGAGTTTCCTGATTTGAATTCCGATCACCCGACTTTTCGGCAATTGTGGTGTTAGCACCAATAACAATAAAAATAAAGAAAATAACATAATCTTAATACATATTAAGAAAAATGTATTATTGCAGAATATACATAAGTATGATTTATTATCATATTTAATTATTACAAGTGTGTATATTTCAAGTAATTTTATAGGTAAAAATTGCTGTCAAATAAAATAAACAAAATGCTCTGTCACTACCGCAAAGAACTTTTATCTATCGTAATTACTATAGAAATATTTTAGAAAATGTTCAAGATAATCTTCAGTTTTTCCTTAATCTCATAAAAAACGGTGTACAGGAACTGAAAAATTACTGTTCTTCAAATATATGCTGGAAAACTTTTGGCATATAAATAATATTTTAAAGAATTTTCATTACCTCGTAATTTTATTACTCGTCGGAGTAATTTAATTATCTACCCTGTTTCACCCTTAATTCCCGCGGTCACAAGACTGGCTCTAGAATTGTTCACCCCTAATTGACTTACAGACCTCGTTTCCTCCGAGTATTTGGCTTTACCCTTAGAATGTTCTCGAAATTACGAGAACATAATGTTGAAAGTTTCATAATTTAGTCAACTATGTATTCTCTAGGGTAGTTATATGCCGAGACATTTTTAGTCCTTTCAAGTCAAATTTCTCCAGAGCTTTTCCGAAGAAGCATAGCAGGTGACCAGCCTGTCGCTGACATAGTGTCCAAGTAATCCAAGTAATTAATAATAAATATCTGGTAGCCGAGATATAGCCGAGTTTTGGGTGGTCGGAATTTCGAGTCGAGAGACGCTTGTTCGATCCCCTGGTGGCAGTACCAATGAGTTTTCAAAACTTATGTACGAATTTCATCGTTGGCTTGGACATAAGGACGGCGACGGGCTCACCACCTGTATCTTCGGTGGAAGGTGGGTCAAAGGGACTTAATTGTCTAGACTTGACCTCTGTCTACCCCTGTATTGGGAATTCCGTGAAGATATTTATTTATTGTCTGTAAGTACTGTATCTCTTGAAATAAAAAATATATGTTTACACCATTACCAATTGAGGGGTAGATAAAGCTCTATACAATTAAGTCATGACAGGCGGCGAGCCCGTCGCCATCTTTTTGTCTAAGCCATCGATAAAAATCGAACCTAAGTTTTTAAAAAAAAACTCATTGGTACGAGCCCAGGGGATCGAAATCGGGTCTCCTGACTAGAATTCCGATCACCTATCTTCTTGTCTATCATGACTTATTATCTAGACTTCAATATGAATTTAGTAAAAAGCTGTTGATTTGGAGTTACAAACGGACACTTCAATTTTATTTATATGTATCGGTCTAGACTACATTATGTCTAGACCGCTACAGTAATCCACATGTCGCAGGATCTTATTTTGGGACAACGTGGCAAGTGGTGATCTTGTCGATATCGTACTGTAAAAACAAAACAACTCATTGGTACAAGCTCTCGCCCGGAGGATCGAGCTGGAGTTTCCTGATTTGAATTCCGATCACCCGACTTTTCGGCAATTGTGGTGTTATCACCAATAACTATAAAATTAAAGAAAATAACATAATCTTAATGCATATTAAGAAAAATGTATTATTGCAGAATATACATAAGTATGATTTATTATCATATTTAATTATTACAAGTGTGTATATTTCAAGTAATTTTATAGGTAAAAATTGCTGTCAAATAAAATAAACAAAATGCTCTGTCACTACCGCAAAGAACTTTTATCTATCGTAATTACTATAGAAATATTTTAGAAAATGTTCAAGATAATCTTCAGTTTTTCCTTAATCTCATAAAAAACGGTGTACAGGAACTGAAAAATTACTGTTCTTCAAATATATGCTGGAAAACTTTTGGCATATAAATAATATTTTAAAGAATTTTCATTACCTCGTAATTTTATTACTCGTCGGAGTAATTTAATTATCTACCCTGTTTCACCCTTAATTCCCGCGGTCACAAGACTGGCTCTAGAATTGTTCACCCCTAATTGACTTACAGACCTCGTTTCCTCCGAGTATTTGGCTTTACCCTTAGAATGTTCTCGAAATTACGAGAACATAATGTTGAAAGTTTCATAATTTAGTCAACTATGTATTCTCTAGGGTAGTTATATGCCGAGACATTTTTAGTCCTTTCAAGTCAAATTTCTCCAGAGCTTTTCCGAAGAAGCATAGCAGGTGACCAGCCTGTCGCTGACATAGTGTCCAAGTAATCCAAGTAATTAATAATAAATATCTGGTAGCCGAGATTTAGCCGAGTTTTTGGGTGGTCGGAATTTCGAGTCGAGAGACCCGAGTTCGATCCCCTGGTGGCAGTACCAATGAGTTTTTCAAAAACTTATGTACGAATTTCATCGTTGGCTTGGACATAAGGACGGCGACGGGCTCACCACCTGTATCTTCGGTGGAAGGTGGGTCAAAGGGACTTAATTGTCTAGACTTGACCTCTGTCTACCCCTATATTGGGAATTGCGTGAAGATATTTTTTTTTTTTTTTTATAATTATCTGGTCCTGCCTCACAAGATGACCGAATGCAGTTATTCCCCACATTGTTTACAGTTATTCGCCACATTTTGCCGTTTATTCATTTGTCAAATTTAAAACTTTTTAAAGAAAGTTTTTTAATTGTTTATGACTTCACTGTTTAGGAGTCGTCTAGGTCAGTACCACACTTTTACCTACTTCTGTCTCCAAAATATAATAATTTCCGAGGGTGATTGTGGATTCGAACCCCACACATGACACAAGGTACGAGTAAAACAGCATCTATGTAACGACTATTATTTTTAACGTTAACATTTCCTTTGTTTTTTTTTTCGAAATATTCGCTCAACTTGCTCAAAATATAGCCCTCCCTTATCAATTTAATATATTCATTTCGTTTTGGGCCGACAAAGGTAAGGTGGCGTAACATTCAATTTCATTAATTTAAATTGAATAAAAATTGTAATTTAAGAAACATATCTCATATGAAACATTCGTCCAATAAAATCTGCTAATTTGAACATATACCAGTGTTTTTGAATGGTTTCGAAAGTACACCGCAAATGGGGTTTAAGAAAACCTTTTTTCCAATATTATTCACCTGCCATTTTGCGTATAACTTTTATTCCCGGTGAGTAAATTTACAAATACAAGCTTAGCGAATAATTTATGGCTTCGTAAATTCTGTTATTTAACAACATTGAAAGTTCCGTTGTTCCATGTCATTGTAAAATTTTAATTTTATGTTTTACTTTATGGAATAAGTCTCACAACTCTTTTCTTCTAATCGAACTGTGTCGTTTCATACCTAGGAATCATTAATTCGCGTTCTTATTTTTATTAATTGTGTTACGCCCCTACAGTCGTTTGTTAATCTCCTTTTAGTATGAAGAGACGAGAGTTCTGTTATACGGATCACAGATTAAAGGGATTTAAAAAAAGGAATTTTAATGACATCTAAAGATAAATGAATTTATTTTTATTATTTGAAACTAACAATTGAGTCGTTAGGCAGCTTCGTCTGTGCGCTATGGATAATGAAACCGCACTAAATAACCGCACGCCTCTCGCATGTTCCTTCCGGTTTACAAATACTGACGCTGCACGTCATCCTTATACTGCAATGTCGTATTAATAAAACGTATAACAGCCCCCATGAAAGAATAAACTTTCGGGTTCATATTACAAAGTTTATAGAAATTACACTATTTCTGTTTACCAACAATAATATAAAAACCAATCTCGTGCTCTCACACGAGATTGATTTTACAAAATATTTTCGTAGTCTGCCGCAAATTTACAAATAAAGTAACATCTTATTCACATAATATTAGATCAATAAATAAAAAGATATGCACTAAGTTTAAATAAATAAGCACTTCTGTGGTGGAATCAAAAATCACGTGGAAAGTTACCACAAACGCCCAGACCCCAGAAAATGTGGAAAAAGTGTTTTCTACATTGACCCGATCGGGAATTGAACCTGAGACCTCAGAGCTCGCGGATCCGTTAAAACGGGTGTGTACGCCACTCGACTGTGGAGGTCTTCAAAATTTACTGTTGGACAAAAAAGGTGAGACGTATCTGACTGTGTAAACGCGACTCGGCCACAGAGGTCACCATCTTTCACTGGCAAGATATCGCTCTATATCATTAAGGCTTTGTTATTGTACCTAATTTTTTAAATTGTAGTTTACATTTGGTTAGTACTTTGTAGTGTACATAATAATGCAATGTAAGATTCGAACCCGCTACCTCTGCCGTAGGTTACACGCTAATCGTATGCTTCTTAAATTCAAACTCAATGTCCATAAATTTACAGCAATACGATAACGCACTTCACTTTTATGATGCATTATTATTAATTTTTAAGCATACGAGCGTTCCTGGGCTTTTTGTGTTAATATGAAATGTGGGAAACGGAATGTAAGTTGGGAACGGAACGCAAGGATGAGTGAGAGTGATGAAAGGGAAGGAATGACAGGGATAGATAGTTTTTAGTTTTAAGAGGGGACTTGTTAGCAAGATGTTGGATAGAAGGGTGTTGGGGATTTTTGGAGTTTCTAATTAAAATAAAAGCAGTGTGAAATCAACGTTGTTTCACTCTGAGCATATTCCTACAAATTGGGGGTTCGTCCGGGATATGTTTAGAGTCGAGGAAGATGCATGAAATATCAATCGACGACATTACGACGGAGACCGGCAGGCGCCATACATAACCTAATTTTTGACGACGTAGCTGTGGGTGGTGTGGTCGGTGAAACCAAGTTGGAACGGTGATAAAGACGAATCAAGACGGATTGGACGACGTTATTGACGACGGCAAAGACGGATTTCGACCATGGCGGAAAAGGGCGGAGAAAGAAGTGGTGGCAGCGGCGCCGGCGCTTAGGGCGCACAGGCGGCCATGTTTTACCAGTTCGAAGGAAGTATCGCCAAATTCGATGGCGAAGACAAGTCTTACTCTTCGAGTAAGTGGGCACAATACATTGAAGACACGCGGAGATATTTAGTTGGACCGCGCAACAGAAACTTATAATCGCGCGCAGGTCTTTGTGCGGCACGGCGGCATTATGGTTGAAGTCAGAAAAGGTATTCAAGACGTATGACGAGCTCAATACGGCTATACAAAAGGAGTTTCCCGATGTAATCAACAGTAAAGAAATGCATGAGCTGATGGCAAATAGATGGAAGCGTAAGGACGAAAGCAACTAGCAGTATATGCTTGCGATGAGAAAACTGGGAAAAAAGCGAGATGTCCCGATTATGTTGCTATTCAGTACATAGTGGATGGAATCGACGACGCTCAGGCGAATAAAATTTTATATGGCGTAACGACGTACACTATGCTCAAAGAGAAATTAATAATTTACGAGAAGATGGTAAATGATGCGAAGAAAGAAGCGCGAACCGAACAAGCTGTAAGAAAGAAAACAGAAAATCCATTTGACGTTGTTACAACTGCGGCGAAAACAGTAATATCTCGACACATTGTCCGAACGGTCTCAAGTGTTTTCGCTGTAATCAGTACGGCCATATTGGATCTCGATGCACTTTGGCTGCGGCCGGCGGCGGCGCGAGCACGGAACGCAGCGCTAGCGCGCCTCACATGTCGGTAAAACAGTCCGCGCCGAATGTAGCACAAGATCGTGCGGTTGGCAGTAGTGGATCTCAGTCGGCAAAACTGCGCTCAGCTAACTTCAGCGTGGATGCGGCAAATGACAGCAGTTGTGACAGCCAGACGTCAAAAGGTGGAAACGAGGCTATGCAGGTGGAAAATAACGTAAACAAAACAAGAAAACTCTCAACGAAGCCGATGATTAGTGTCAAGATTAAGGAATTAACAGTGAACGCATTAATTGCCTCCGTCAGCGACTTCAATTTAATGACGGACGAGCGTTTCATTACCGTTGGAACAGAAAAATACGAATATAACTTATGTTTGACGGGACTCGGACGTACGATGGTGAATTCATTAGGAAAGGTGTTCTTGGACATTACAATCGACGGGAAAAAATACCAAAACGTGTTATTTCATATAGTAAACAAAGATGTTATGCCTTTTGATATGATTTTGGGCCAAGAATTACTACAAAAAATAACCATGGTAAGGAATGGGTACAAAGTGAAGTTTTTGTCTGAAAGTGACGTATGGATGCCTAAGTTGTGTTGTTTTTCAGATCCAACTTTGGAAGTTGAGCATATTTCTGATTATTCCATAAGGGAAAAAGTTTTGCAGTGTATTTAGGTTATAATCCAATCCAATTGAAAGATGCACCTATTGAGCTGAAGATTGTTCTTAAAGATTCTTGATTCTTGAACGATTGCCTGTCGCCCAGAGACCAAGACGTTTGTCCTTGGTAGAGCAGAGAATAGTTGAAGAGCTGGTAAAGAAATGGATGGATGATGGTGTAGTACAAGTAAGTTTTTCAGAATATTCAAGTTCTTTGGTATTAGTGAGAAAAAAAGATGGTTCAGTTAGGGTTTGTGTGGATTATAGACAGCTAAACAAAAAAATTCTTAAAGATGAATTTCCATTACCAGTGATCGACAATATGATAGAAAAGCTGTGTGAAGCCAAAATATTTAGCATTTTGGATTTAAAGAATGGTTTCTTTCATCTCAAGGTGGCTACGAAATCTATCCCGTATACATCATTTGTGACACACCATGGCCAATTCAAGTTCCTTCGAGCTCCTTTCGGTTTGTCCATGTGCCCAAAGTATTATATGCGATTCATAAGCATTATCTTCAGGGATTTGATTTTGCAAGGCATTATGATAATTTTCATTGACAAAATCTTAATTACAGCAGAAAGTGAAGAACAAGCAGTGGAACGACTTCAGCTTGTGTTGAAAGTGGCTTCAGAATATTGGCTAAAGATAAATTGGAAGAAGGCTGACCTGATCAAACCGGAAATTGAATACTTAGGCCACATGATAAGGAATGGGGAAATAAAACCTGAAAGTCCTGAAAAGACAGAAGCTGTCCGTAAGTACCCAGAACCACGAGATGTCAAACAACTACACAGTTTCATTTAACCTCCTATTTCAGAAAGTACATTGAAAATTATGCCCTAATTTCAAAGCCACTCACAGATTTTTTAAGAAAGGAAAAGGAATTTATTTTTGAAATTTAATATTTTAAAAGAGAGATTGGCATCCAGTCCTGTGTTAAAGATTTTTAATCCCAAGTTGAAGATGGAGTTGCACACAAACGCTTCTAGTGTGGCATATTTAAAAGTGGTACAGCCACACATCAGCTTTTCTTGTTGCATGAATGGGCCTTATGAACTTATGTGTTCTAAGAAGAAGTCTAACAAACTTATGTGTTCTGTCTGGTGAGTGTAGGTAACCGGAGGCCCTCACACCTCCCTCCCCCAATTCTGGGGGGGTGGCACTCTAAGGGAGGCAATGCATCTGCTATGCCTCTGGTATTGCGGGTGTTCATGGGCGGTGGTAATCACTTACCATCACGTGTAAGTTACCTTACCACCACCTGATCGTTTGCCTCCCTTTTCTATAAAAAAATACTCATGCAGTACCATCCAGATACAGGTTTCATTACTTGAGCCGAAAGACAAATGATGCTCAATCAAGCTACGAACTGGAGGCAACCAATATTATTGAAGGTATAAAGAAGTTCAGGCAGTATTTGTATGGAATACATTTTAAAATTGTCACATATTGTAAGGCATTTGAACTGCCGTTGAAAAAGAAGGATATTTCTGCTAAGATAGCTTGCTGGATATTATTCCTCAATGAATATGACTTCGAAATAGAGTATGGTTCTGGAACAAAAATTGAGATGTGTCGATGCTTTGAGCCGTCATCCCTTTGTGGCAGTTACTACACTACATGATCAAGTAAAGCAAGCGCAAGATCAGGATGAGGGGCTCTCAGCTATAAAAGAAGTTTTGAAGGAATAGACATACAAAGATACGAATAGAAGAAAATGATATATTGTACAAAGGAGATAAGAAGTTACTGGTTATACCTAAGACTATGGAGAAAGAAGTTTTGAAGAAGGTGCAAGAAACGGACATTTTTCTAAAAAGAAGATGAAAGAAGCTATTGAAAGAGATTATTACATAACAGGATTAGATAAGAAAATTAAAGATTTTATAGTGACATGCATTCCATGCCTGTTAGCTTCGAAGAAAGAAGGGAAGCAAGAAGGATTTCTGCATCCAATTGAGAAAAACAGTATTCCCTTGGATACTATTCATTTGGATCATGTTGGACCTTTGACGCAAACTAGTAAACAGTATAACCATATACTGACAGTGGTGGACGCTTTCACTAAATTTGTTTGGCTGTTTCCAACAAGAAGCACATCAAGCCGAGAGACTCTAAACAAATTGGAGATCCATCAGCAAACCTTCGGAAACCCTCGACGAATAATCACTGACAAAGGCACTGCATTCACTAGTCATGAGTTTCAAGATTACTGTAAGGAGAGGAACATTCTACATGTGACTATTACGACGGGTGTTCCACGAGGCAATGGATAAGTCGAGAGAATACACAGAATATTAATTCCATTACTTACGAAGTTGTGTATAGAGAACCCTGGCCTTTGGTACAAACACATTAGTCGAGTGCAAAGAGCCATTAATAGTACCTTTTAAAGAAGCATCAACTGTTGTACACCTTGTGAACTACTTGTAGGTGCAAAAAGGCGAGTAAAAGAAGACATGAAGATACAAGAGTTACTATAGGAAGAGTACATACAAGTGTTCAATGAAAATAGAGAGGATCTCAGAAAACAGGCCAAAGAACAGATTCTCAGAGTTCAAGAAGAAAATGCAAAAAGCTTTAATAGAAAAAGAAAAGGACATTCACAATACAAAGTTGGAGAAATGTGGCTATAAAACGTACACAATTTGGTTCAGGACTTAAACTAAAACCTAAATGTCTAGGACCTTACAAGGTGATAAGGGTTAAAAGGAATGATCGCTATGATCTGCAAAAAAATGATAGTGCTACTGAGGGGCCTATAAGAACATCCAGCTCAGCAGATTGTATGAAGCGTTGGCCAACAGAAGGTGAACAGAGGTGAAGAATGATAGATGATGAATGTATTGTTTCATTTAAATTTTTATTATTTGTTTTCTATGCTATATGTTTATCTTGTATGTTACTTTGTTATCATGGTTGTAACTGGAGTAAATAGGTAGTGTATTTAAAATGTAAAAATAAAAGGCATAACTAAATACTGAGTATAGAAATTGGTAACTAACTTCAAAAGATGTTTTGTTTTTTTAAGATGTTTTCTTTATGTTTTTAAGATTGTTTTTACTTTTGTTTTTAAGATGGCTTATGTTTATTTTTGTTTTTTTTTTTTTTTTTTAATAATTAAGATAATGTTTGTAAAGTATGACTGAAGGAATGTGGAATGTGTATGTGATGTATTGTAATGAAAGACTTGAAACATCATGAATGCTAAGGAATGCCTGAGGACAGTCATTGTATCAGGACGGCCGAATGTGGGAAACGGAATGTAAGTTAGGAACAATGTTGCAGTTTTAATCAGCCATTAATTAGAAATGGAGTATTAATTTCCTATGTTAGATTTGACAATTTTTTTTTAAATTATCTTGCAATTTACCATACAGGGGTAGACAGACGTCTGGATAGTTATGTCCTTTTGTCCCACCTTTCACCTAATACAATTTGGGATAGTGCGACAGGACCTGTCGCCGTCTTAATTTCCAAGCCAACGATGTTAATCCTACATTAGTTTTGAAAAAAGTCATTGGTACGAGCCTATCACCTAGAGATCTAACTCTTGACTCGAATTCAGACGTTATCACACCTCCGTTATTAGGACTTTTTAACTTTTAACATATTTTGATTTTTAAATTTTAATCAACAGTCTTGTATTGCATTGTAAAGGGAAAAAGCCTTAAATGCAATTGGCTGCCGGCAGATTATAGGTTAATCATCTTGAAAAGTACCAGATCAAATTCAGCAGACCGACGACGGATAGTAGTCATGTCTCAGGGCAGGTTATATTGTTAATTTATTTAAAACTAGCTTCGCCCTGAAACTTAAAAAATAGCTTTATTATGTAAGTCGCGGATACATTTACTTTTATATGCATTTCGTGAAAAGCTGTTAATTTGGTATTTCAAACAGACACTTCAATTTTATATAAATGTATAGATTTTAACAATAAATCGGAGGGTCACGTCACGTGCAGCCAGTGCAACTGATTTCAATTACTCGATATCCGCAATCAGGCACATTCTGCTTCGCTTTATTTTCATCCGACTGATTGCGCTACGTGGACATTTTATATTTAAATTTTTTCAAGCTGATAAATCACTTTATTTCAATTTGATTTGGCTTTCATACAATCAATGGGTATATTTTGAATGTACAGCGGAAAATAATATTACCATTCAGTAATTGGTATTAGAATTTTTCACCTTTACGCATTTCACCAGAACTGGGTGGGCCTGTCGCGGTCTTAGTGTGCAAAGCAACGGTACGATATACGTCGATAAATATTTATATGAACATTTATCACACAAATATTTACCCAAAGCGTGATTTTAACCCGCAACCATTAGTTTTCAAGACAGGGTAACTATTGTCTGTACGGGGAATAGCGGGAGATATTTTATTATCCTCGTTATATCGTATTCGAGCTATTAAACTTGTCGATTATTTACTTTAACAGCCCGATATGTATGTATGAATATAATATACATACATACATACATATCGGGCTGTTAAAGTCCACTGCAGGATATGGGCCTCTCCCACAGGGAGAATTTGCTATAATCGCCACGCTTGGCAAGCGGATTGGCGATCGCAGTACCAGACCACTCGCACCTCAAACGCTGCTGCCCATCCTCCGTCCGATAATTTTGGTCTGATATTTTTAGCGATGGTTATCCCGCAATCTATCTGTTGCTGTAACTATATTCAAGGCTGTTTCCCATAGTCGCCTCTTACGACATCCGCGGAAAGATATAGTGGCAATATTCTTACGCTGTTACCACACGGATTATATTATTATCAGTATATTATTTGAAAATGAACTGAATGAATAGTTATGAACAATTTCTAACTCTTTTTTATACGTATCTCTTTGTTTTACTCGCCGTTACCCTCGCCGCGTAACATATGTTACTTGCCCCTAATCCTAAACAAACAGAAATATTGAATGTTTTCAAAATGCTGTATGATTTTCCTCAAACTTTGACATAAAAAGTTTTTTGTTTACGCCTAAGTAAGTAAAAACATGTTTAACGTTGGGATTTTCATAGTAAAAACCGTGTTGTTATTATTTTTACGATTCTGTGGAAACAGATTTTATCTTCTTTCTTTTTAATTGAAAGGTAGGTAGGAAAAAAGTAATTCATATGATGGTAAGTTATTGACAATGATTCATTAAGACAGTATATGAAGCCTGCACTTAGGCTCATAAATGCCTGCGATAGTGAAAATTTATTTCTTTATTGATTACATAACGACTTCTGGTAATGACACACCAATTTTAAAGCTATCGTCAGCTCCGAGTGCCCGAATTCACTTCCCAGACAGATCAAAGTAGAAAACCACTATTTCTATATTGTCTCGGGTCTCCATAAAACAAGTGATTTAGTTTATTACGTTGAGTTCAGATGCAAGATGTGATGTTGCTCCTGTATATCTATCTAGAAGTGAAGTGTGATTGGTCTCCCTTTTAAATAAGCTTTACCGTAAAACCACCCTTGTTAAGAGGATTGACGGTCGTACCGGTCTAATGGATTTTAGTCTGGTATTGGATGAGATGCCTTTTAAGAATTTACCACCCCCGTTTTCCCTATGGGTGTCGTAGGAGGGGTCAAAGAGAATAGCTATAACTACTGACAGATGGCGGCATATCCAACCCTAAAATTTACTTACAGCACACCGGTGATGGCCAATAGCATCTAAGATGTAAGGTGTCTGGTACAGCGCTCGTCAATCCGCTTACCTAGCGTGGTGATCATGGCAATCTCTTCCTAGCAAGATTTCCTATCAATTGCGATACCAGAAGGTTTTGAACAAAGAAGAAAATTGATAAATAAATAGATATATAGATATGGTAACAAATATCGAAAAGGAGCATAAAGAACGGAAAGATCTGGTGAAAATGGTGGCAATCTTTTGGGGAGGCCTATATTAAGCAAATGTATAGTCACGATAGCTTCTCAGCTATCGGGTCTCGTGACTCGAAAATTGATTCAATTTTCGAGTCACGAGACCCGAGTCGATCTCTAGTTCATACTAATCATGGTCATGTTATTCTCAAGGATCATGGTACTCGTCAAAAAAGTCACGATAGCCGAGTGGTTGGGTGGTCGGAATTTCGAGTCAATGTCACGTTGTCCCGAAAAAATCTTCGGTGGAAGGTGGGTCGAAGGGACTTAATTGTCTAGACTCGACCTCGGTCTACCCCTGTGTTGGGAATTGCGTGAAGATATAATTTTTTATTATTGTGCATTATCATAGTAATTTATATATTTATGTATATATATATATATATATATATATATATATATATATATATATATATATATATATATATATATATATATATATATATATATATATATATATATATATATATATATATATATATATATCTATGTATATATAAATTAAATCCGCAGGAGGTAGGCCCCTAATGACATTTTTTCAAAAATAAATTAGAGGGCTCGCCGTTTTGAGTGCCTTCGTTATTTCCGATTTCTTAACAAAAGTGCTTAAGCTGCTTACGTATGGATTTATTTATTTAATTTTCTCTGGCTAACCTGTAGCTATGGGATGAGGGAAGGACCCATGAAGATATTTATTTATTTATTATTATTTACTAACTTCTCTGTTTACATGATTTTTTACTGATACGCAATTTTTATTGATTTTAAAGCACGTAATTTATACGGCAGAGGTCGAGGGTTCGAATCCCGCTCATGTCAGTTGAAATTTTAATAACATTTTTCTCTTTAATTTAATAACAAGGTTCAGCATAAAGTATATGCTTTAAAATCAATAAAATTAGAGTAATGTATATACGTTCATACGCGTTTATTGAAAGCTATTATTAATTTGGAATCAGAAACACACACTACAATGTTATTCATATGCATAGATGAAAATACGACTTTGGAACTTTCATAATACATATATTGGGTTAGGCTTTGTTTCACGCCAATTTCAATACTTGAATGGACATTTGGAAGATTTTAAGTGACAAAGGACTCCATTGTTGACATGTCGCTTGATAAGGGTATTGTTGGTGAAACAAACATACGGAGGGAAATTAGCTGCAATTTTTGAGTAACGAGCTTTCGATTTTAACGTTTTATTTTATTTAACTGGAGCTTATTATAAGACAATTATCACATTAAAGTTGTTATTGAAAAAGTTACTTCACGACATTCTGCATACAAATAGAAAAAAATAATATAAAAAGGTATATGTTAGCTGGTCCGAAGAGAAGAAGAGCACCACCCTCTCTCCCACAGATGCGTGCACTAATTCCACTGTATGCACCACGCCTATCCGCGACTTATCGTTGCCGCTGGTGACAAGAGGGCTGGTTCTTGCTCAACGGTTAAATCTAGCCATTCAACGTGGAAATTCAGCCAGCGTTCTTGGTACCATGCCACGCGGAGTAGGGCTCTACGATTATAATAATTTTTAGTTAATAAGTATTGTAAATATTGACATAATTTTTTCTGTAAATAAAGTATTACATTGTCTTTTTTGTAAAAAGGTGACTGGTGATGAACCTGTAGTACAAAAGTTTTTGGAAAAACTCCGAGCCTGCTTATTGGGGATCAAACTAAGTGTTTGGACTCGAATTTTGAATCATCCAACTACTCAGTTATCGAGAATTATTTTTATTTAATTTACAAGTTTTTTCATTGGTCATTGTAGAAACGTGCTCGTCACGACCCCTGCCAGCCCTTTTCAGGGCTGCAATTCTACACAGCTGCGCACCCATGCCAACAAAGGTTAGGGCGTCCCCCAAAGCGACGCACACCAGTTCGTTCCCGTTGGTGTGGAATGCAGCGAGCAAAGCGGCGATGGGGACCGCCACCCGTCACGCACAGCCCGACACGGCGGAAGGTGGAGTACGGAGTGCAGAGTTGGCACGTGGAATGTTAGAGGAGGCATGTGAGATAAGACGAATGAGTTGATTGAAATAAAGAATATGAAAGAAAGAGAATTAGATGTCGTGTGTTTGTCGGAGACCAAGCTGAAGGGCAGCGGTACTGAAGAGCTCCCTGGCGGGGCGTTAGCTCTATGGTCCGGAGTCCCGGAGAGCGAGAGCGCCCGCCAGGGAGTGGGGTGCTGCTGTCGTCTCGGTTGGTCGATGTTATGACTGAATATAAGGTTGTGAACTCGAGACTTCTCTGGGTTCGCTTTAAACTGGGACTGACGAAGTTATTCCTTTTGGCTGTTTATGCGCCGGTAGCTTCGTCGTCCAGAGCTGAGCTGGAGGAGTTTTGGGAGAATGTATGAGAAGTTCTAGACTTGGTTAGAGGAAACGAAAGAATTGTTGTATGTGGTGATTTAAATGGATGGGTTGGTACCGCTCGGCCAGGGTAAGAGTCGGTGCTTGGAATGTTTGGTGATAAAAGGGTTAACGATGCTGGCAAGCTTATACTGGCTGTATGCAAGGAAAGGGTCTTCTTGTGACAAACACTATGTTTAGTCACAAGAAAATCCATATGTATACTAGAACAAGAGAGAATGAGAGAAGTATGATCGATTTACACCTGAAAACAGGTGATGGATACGCGAGTGTTCCGGGGTGCTGACCTGGGAACGGATCACTATCTAGTGATTATTAGACTTAGAGGTCTGTTCGCAGGTTGGCGTTACCGGACAGCGATACCAGAACCGCAGTCGGTCGGTAGCATCCGAAGCTGGAAGCGGACACTAGGGATAAATATCAAGCAAGGGTAGCCGAAAAGCTGGACAGCATCGATGTCAGGAAAGAATGTGTGGAAGAAATATGGCAGTAATATGGTAGTAGTAAAAGGGTGATGCATGGTGGAATGACGAAGTAAAAGAAGCTGTAAATAAGAAGAAAGCATGGCTAGACTACTTGGCCTCTAGTAATGATAAGGATATGAGAGAGGAAAGAAAGATATAAGCTCCAGAAAGTTCATACGAAAGCATTGATTGAGGAAGTGCGTGAAAGGAGTAGAAAGGAAGCTGATGAAAGGTTGTCGCACAACTTCAAGGAGAACTCTAAACTCTTCTGGAAAGAGGTTGGAAGGACCCGGAGTGGTGCGACAGCCTTAAGAATGAATAAAGTGCTTTCGGGAACCAATGACGTCCTCTCAGAAAAATCGGACGTCATGCAGCGATGGAGCGAATTTTATAGAGAGATGTATGCGTGTGATGATCTTAGTGGTCCCCCACTAAGATAGAGGTCCGGGGTGACGCCGTGACTGGTACGCCAGACTCGGACCTCGATGACACTGAGGTCATCAGCATGAAAGAGATTGAATGTGCGATTAGAAGTTTGAAATGTGGTAAGGCTGCGGGGCTAGACAGAGTTACTGCTGAAATGGTCCAGTATGGTGGGCCACGCGTCTGGGACAGCTTTCATCTGCTGTGTAATTTGTGCTGGCGAACGGGGGCTGTTCCGGATGATTAGCGATCCGCGGTCATTGTGCCTTTATATAAAGGTAAAGGTTCACATTATGACTGCGGATGCTATCGGGCGATCAGCTTGACCAGTTTAGCAAGTAAAGTTTACTCGAAGGTTTTGACACGTAGGATGCAAGAGAAATCGGAAAGATTTCTATGGGAGGCACAATGCGGATTTAGACCTGGAAGAGGATGCAGGGATCAAATGTTTTCTCTTAGCATGATCACGGAGAAGCTTCTGGCTGCTAACCAGAAGATTTTCTGTGCTTTTGTGGATCTTGAGAAAGCATTTCATAAGGTTGTAAGGAAGAAAATGTGGGAACTGTTGCTGTGCAGTCACTTTACTGTGACTGTAAAGCCTGTGTGCGGGTAGGGCATGACCTGTCTCCCATGTTTGGCGTCCAAACGGGCGTAAAATAGGGTTGTGTCATGTCTTCCTGGCTGTTCATACTGTATCTCGACAGCTGTTTACAGAAGCTGAAAGATAGCTGTTTGGGTGTGAAATTGGGTGTCATAAAAGTAAATTGTCTGCTATATGCTGATGATGCAGTGCTTATTGCACCATCAGAGGCAGAACTGCAGGCATTAGTCACGTGTATGGAAGAAGAATGTGAAATTAATGGTCTCCGTTTGAATGCTAATAAAACTAAGGTTCTGGTGTTTGAAAGGGACGAAGAAAGAACGAAGTGCGAAATTTGGGTAAATCAGGAATGTCTAGAACAGGTGAATGAAATTGTATACTTTCATGGGATGGAAGATGTGATTTAGATGTGGACAGGCGTGTCACTGCCGGGAACAAAGTCAATGGTGCCCTGACTGTGTTAATCAAAAGGCAAGGCGTTGTGAAAAGTGCACGCCTTGCAATACATAACGCAGTGTTGGTACCGACTTTGTTATATGGCAGCGAAACCTGGGTATGCCAGAAGAAGCATAAAAGCAGGTTGAATGCAGTGGAGATGCGATCTCTTCGTAAAATGTGCGGCCTTACCATGGCCGACCGAAAGCGAAACGAAGAGATTCGCAATATGGCAGGTTTGAAAGATGACCTTGTCTCAAAAATGGATAAGGGCGTGCTTCGATGGTTTGGGCACGTTGAGCGAATGAGTGAAGACCAAATGCTGAAGAAAATATATAGCGCGAAAGTTAATATTAAAAGATGTCGAGGTAGACCGATACTAACTTTCGAAGACCATGTGAGCAAATTGCTCGAAGAGGGAGGGTCAAGAGTACTCGGATACCTAGACATGTATGAAGAAGATGATGATACTGACATTTCATAGACTTAATTAGAAATATGCGTATTAATTTTATGTTTTATTATTTATATACAGACATTACATTATTTGCCGTGAGGCGTGAGAATACGCCACCCACTTCTTACCGTGGGTGTCGTAAGAGGCGACTAAGGGAAAAGCCCTAAAAATGTTTGTTCTTCTTCTTCTTCTTAAAAGCCTATCAGTAGTCCACTGCTGACCATAGGCCTCCCCCAAAGTTGACCACAAAATGACATTGGCTCCCAATAAACAGTGGGACAAGCAACTAGAAATATATCAGACACAAATTCAGTAGACCGGTCATTAGTGTCCAAGTAAACGACATCTGAGTTCGATCCCCGGGTCGACACCACTAAAATTTTGAACTGATTTTAAGTCTATTGTAACTATTCCGTGTGTCAAATTCCATCGAAATCGGTTATGGTTGTTTTAAGAAAAGATAATCCATGTGGATGAAATTTGATATGGACGTGGCTTGAACCAAAAGAAAAGATTCTAGACCTGTGGAAAACTGGTAACTTTATGTAATAATTTAAAAATTTTAAAATTGCTTCTCTAAAACAATTTTTCTTATTCTTTTGCATAGTCAAAATGGTTACAATAATCAAAAAGGAAAATTAAATATCTTCAAAGGAAAATCAAATATCTTCACGCCTTTTCCAATACTGGGGTCCACTGGATCCTTTCGACCTTCCTCCGAAAGCAAAGTAAGTATCCACAAAAAGGTTCTCACGGCACACCTTTACTTTAGGGTTACTTAAAAAAGAAGTAAGTCAGTGATATGATCTTGATATTTTTAATCATCCACAAATCGTACAACATGATTATAGATATTTTACTTGCTCAAGAAAGAATAAATACTTACGTCACGTGAGCCGAGTGGTTGGGTGGTCGGAATTTCGAGTCAAGAGACCCGAGTTCTATCCCCAGATGGCAGGCCATACCAATGTACAATGGAACAGTTTTTTTTTTTCAAAAAACTTATGTACGAATTTATCGTTGGCTTGGACATCGAGACGGGGACGGGCTCATCATCATCGCTCTTTCACGTTGTCCCAAAAATATCTTCAGCGGAAGGTGGGTCGAAGGGACTTAATTGTCTAGACTTGACCTCTGTATTGGGAATTGCGTGAAGATATTTATTTATTATTTAAGGAGGAAAAACGGATAGCTAAAGGGGAGCATCTTAACAAATTATTTTACATTTTTAAAAATCATTTACAATTACAATACATATTAGAAATAAATGGCACAAAAAATCTGTGATGAAACAAAGTAAAATATGGTAGTATCAGTATTTTAAACTACACTCTTTTAGATAATAAAAACAATATACTGTTCAATATCTTTTTCATTGATCTCTTTCCCTCTTGCTCTTGCTTACTCTAAATATGGCTACAAATATATATATATATATATATATATATATATATATATATATATATATATATATATATATATATATATATATATATATATATATATTGCCTCTTTCTGCAACACATAATGTACCTGATTGCATCCCATCATTACTTGACATTATTATTGTTTCCAATCCTGATTTTGTCCTCAATCATGGCCAGCATGAAGCTGATATTTTTTCTCACCATGATCTCTTATTCCTCTCATATAAAATTCGCCCTCCCAAAGCAAAATCGAGAATTCTTCTGCTACGTAATTTTGGCGGGATGGATAAAGAGCGCCTCATTGAGGATACGCGTCGTTTGGACTGGTCCGCAATTATAAATGCTCCTACGGTAGATATGAAAGTAAAGTTGTTTAACTCTTTCCTTATTCAAATTTATGACTTGCATGCCCCGGTTAAACGAGTAAAAATTAAACATTTACCTGCGCCATGGCTAACAGACGATCTGAAGAAATTAATCACGAAAAAAGGCTACGCAAAAAGTAAGCTTAAGGCTGACAACTGTGAAAAAAATCTGCGGAACTATAACAAAATTAGAAATCGCTGCAATACATTATGTAGAGATGCGCAGCGACGCCACATTCACAAATCTGTCGAAAACGGCGACACTACTAAAGTTTGGAAATTTCTTAGATCTCTTGGAGTTGGTAAATTGTCTTCTAGCTCGATAAATCATGATATTGATATTGAACTTCTTAATCAACATTTTACCTCTTCCCGTACATTTGATTCATTAGATAAGAATTTCACTTTAAACACTCTTTCTTCAATGCCAACTCCGGATTATCCACCGTTTAATTTCATTCCTTTCACTGAACGTGATGTTAAGAAGAACATATTGTCTGTCCTGTCCAATGCCGTGGAGATGATAGCATTAGTCGTAACATGATCTTACCTGTTCTTGATATTGTTACTCCTATTATTACGCATATCCTGAATGAATCTATCGCAAACTCTCAGTTTCCTGAAGCGTGGAAAAGTGCACTAGTAACCCCTCTTCCCAAAAAGCTCATGCCTTGCACTTTTCTGACTTCCGTCCTATATCCATTCTCCCGTTTCTGTCCAAGATTTTAGAGAAACTAGTTTACCATCAGTTAAGCCTTCATCTAAAAAAATACCCTTCTAAATCCCTACCAATCCGGCTTCCGGACAGGTCATAGTACGACTACAGCGCTGATTAAAGTCTCTGACGACATTCGACGGGGCATGGATAATAAGCAGCTCACAGTGTTGGTTTTGTTGGATTTCAGCAATGCCTTCAATTCTGTTGATTTTGACATTCTGTTGAGTCTGTTGAGTTCTATTAACATATCTCCATCAGTCATTGGTTGGTTTCAGAGTTATCTGAGGGGCAGGCGGCAACGTATTCGCATTGAAGATAAGTTTTCATCTTGGCGTGAATTACGTGCTGGTGTGCCTCAAGGTGGTGTGTTGTCTCCTTTACTCTTTGCTATTTTTATCAATTCAATTTCACACAAAATAACTTCTCTCTATCATATGTATGCAGACGATTTTCAACTATACACGCAGTCAACCTTTGAAAACTTGCCCACTGCAATTGCTACCATTAATGGTGATTTGACTGCTGTAAGTCAATGGAGTAAGAGCTATGGACTAATGATTAATCCATCTAAGTCCCAAGCTATTATTATCGGTGGAGCGGGCTGGATTTCGAGAGTTGACTGGGATAGTCTTCCCTTAATAACATTAAATAGCGTTGTGATACCATTCAGCAAGTCTGTTAAAACTTTGGAGTTCACTTTGATAATACTTTCTCGTGGTGTCATCAGTTAAAGGAAGTTAGCAGGAAATCATTTGCTGCCATTGCTTCTTTGCGGCGCTTACGTTCTTTTCTCCCCATTCCTACTAAAATTATGTTAGCACAATCCTTACTCCTTTCCATTCTCGATTATGCTGACGCAAGCTATCTTGACTTAACCGAAGTTCAACTAAACAAGCTTGAGCGAATTCAAAATTTAGCTATTAGGTTTATTTTTGGTCTACGCAAGTATGACCATGTCTCCGACTTTCGTACAAAGCTCAAGTGGTTACCCATTCGCCTTCGCCGGAATCTGCACACTGTATCTCTTCTGTACTGTGTATTGTTCAATCCTACGACACCAAGTTACTTAAAGAGCAACTTTAAGTTTCTTGGTCATGACAGACCAGATAGAGTTTTACGATCTGCAGGAGAATTTATTCTCACTCCTCATGTTTACAGAACCAGCTATTTTACATTCCTTTACGGTGAAAGCCATTTGTTTATGGAATGAGCTTCCTCCGCATATCCATCGAGCAAAAACATTAGAAAAATTTAAGACTGAGGTTAAAAATCACTATTTGTCCCTATGTTAACTCTCTGATGACATTTGTTTTTATTTTTTCCTTCCCATTTATATTATGTTATTTATTATTTATATTATATGTATTATATGTATCTATATTTTTATCTAGTTGTAAGTATGTCTATTATATAACATGGTTATTCGTATATATTAGTGTATTATTGTTGTAATAATATTATATATAGGTTTAGTTTATTTAGATATTAGTATGTATGTCTATTGTTTGGACCACCTACCTATGTTCAATAATACAATTTTCCTTAGCCTTAAGGTTGTCTGGAAGAGATCGCTCTTTAGCGATAAGACCGCCTTTTTGTATTTACCCATAAGACTTTCTTCTCTTTTGTAACTTTTATTTCTTTTCTTTGTGGTATACAATAAAGTATATATAAATAAATAAATAAATAAATATATATATATATATATATATATATATATATATATATATATATATATATATATATATATATATATATATATATATATATATATATATATATATATATATATATATATATATATATATATATATATATATATATATATATATATATATATATATATATATATATATATATATATATATATATATATATATATATATATATATATATATATATATATATATATATATATATATATATATATATATATATATATATATATATATATATATATATATATATATATATATATATATATATAAATATATATATATATATATATATATATATATATACATATATATATATATATATATATATATATATATATATATATATATATATATACATATGTATATATTTGCTAATATGTATTAATAATTTTAGTCAATGGTATTTTCAAGGAAATAAAAACAATGGACTGTTCAAACAAAACAATAGAGGATCGAACTCGGGTCTCTTGACTCGAACTGTAATCACTCAATCACTTATTATTATAAAATAATATTGCGCAATTCAAACGTAAAGTAAAGCCTCTTCAGTTTCAATGACGATGTAACGTTTTTTCGCATTCGATACGGGCAAAGGTTAATTAATTTAAAACAACAAAGCGTTCATATTGTAACCACAAAGCTTTTGAATATCTTTACTTACATCATTAGCTTTTATACGTATGCAATGCATATGTAGGTTTCTAAATAAAGCTGTTATCGTTGTTTCCACAGAAAATGGGTAACCATTCTTACGTAATTATGAACCGGTTTTTTTCCTTAAGTCTGTCTCTTTATTGTAATGAATGCATCGATTTTAATAACATTCCTTCTTTTAATTATGTGATTCCTATTAAAACATAGTAAATATATAATTCCTACTATGTATTCCGTGAATAAAATCTCGATAAATCTGATTTCAAAACATTCGTAATGTATTCTGTATTTTCAGCGACGATGATATGGGGAGTTACCTATATCACACAAAATGTCAGTGATCGTCCTTTGTCCTTGCTATCTTTGAAATGTCCGTTGAGGCAGATGCGATACGATAATTTTAACATGTTTGATAGTAACTGAATAAAATGAACAAACATCTCCTTTTACAACTTTTCTCACTTTCAAGTTTTGTTATTTATTTTAGTTTTTTTTTTGTCGCAGATTCTATCTGATAAAAACTCGTAAATATGTAGTCAATAGTTTTACAACTTTAAAAAATTGAACGAGTATAGGGCTGTTCTCGTTGTTTTTCTGCTACTCAAACGATGCGTATAATGTCCGGCAAAACCAAGTATCATTATAAAAATTCTACAAATAAAGCCTGTCTTTATGTAGCTCAGTATATATTTTTCACGTACGCAATTTATCATCTTATCGTTGTTAAAAATTTGTTAGAAGATTTGAGACACTTAATAAAGACGACGGCTTTAAGTTTCGGTTTGCACAACTTTTCTTTTGTTCTCTTTTGTTGTCTCTCTCAAAATGCTTTCAGGTTCTAAGCTTTCGGTTTAATTTACCTATATTTTTGGCCGTAACTCTTGGGAGTCAGTTTTATATAAGAGAGTTAGATAGTATAATTGAATAAATCAATGAATACCGTAACGTAAATTCCTCGACAGGGTAGCCAGAGTAGCCATTATTTAGGAAGATATCGCATAAAACATCAAATTAAATAAATAAATAAATATCTTCACGCAATTCCCAATACTGGGGTAGACAGAGGTATAGTCTAAACTATTAAGTCCCTTTGACTCACCTCCAACCGAGATATTTTCGGGCAACGTGTCAAGTGGTGAGCCCGGCGCCGCCTTTATAATTCATACATAAGTTTTTGAAAAACCTATTGGTACGAACCTGTCACCCGGGAAACGAACTCGGCTCTCTATACTCTAAATTCCGACCACCACTCGGCATCGCGACTTTGTATGTTTTATAAATAAATATTATATTATTATCATCATAAAATGAAGAATTAAAAAAAATACATGTAACTTTGGATTACGTTACTGTTATACTGTTACGTACCGTAACCTTTCTAATAAAGAACAAAAATTCACGAATTTTATTTCGTAAATGTTTGTTAAAATGCTATGTTGTAAAAGTTGCACCCTAACTTCACCTTTACATGGAGATGCAAAAGATGCCGTCTTTATATCGACGATATAAATCGTACATAAGTGTTGAAAAACCCATTCGTATTAATTAGCCTACCAGCAGAGGATCAAACTCGGGTCTCTTGACTCGAACTGTAATCACCCAATCACTTAGCAATCGTGACATAGAGATGTTATTATAACATAATATTGGACAATAAAAACGTAAACAAAACACCTCTTCTGTTTCAATGATGATGTAACGTTTTTCGCACTCGATACGGGTAGAAGTTAATATAATTTAAAACAACAAAGCATTCATATTATAACCACAAAGCTTTTGAATATCGTTACTTAAGTCATTAGCTTTTATACGCACATTGCGTGCGTATAAAAGCAAATGACTTAAGCATATGTAAGTTTCTATATAATATTGTTATCGTTGCTTCAATAGAAAAGGGGTAACCATTCTTACGTAATTATAAACCGGATTTTTTCCTAAGTTGGTCTCTTCATTATTATGAATGCATCGATTTTATTAACATTGTGTTATATAAGTCTCGATAGCCGATTGATTTGGTAATCGGAATTCAAGTCACGAGATACGAGTTCGATCCCCAAGGCTCGTAAGTAAAGAAGCTAAATTAACATCCATAAATTCGTAAACCTTTCCCACTGAAACGAATATCTAACAACTTAACAAATTCCAGGTCGCTAGGCAGTATTTATCCCAATACTTTCTAGTATTTAGTTGAATAACACAATCTTACGCGACCTCCGAGAAATAGTTTGTATTGACTCCACCAAGGATTGTACACACAAGTGGTAAACCGTTACCGCTTCTATTTTCAAATTTCCAAAAATATTCTAGTCCAATCGAATGATATAAGTTTACATCCAGTGTATTTTTTAAGCACTGTTGTGAAGTAGAGTTTTAAATATAAATTTTTTCACTTTGAAGGACTACGTGTCTATATCTTGCGATAAACATATAATAATTTACACTTAATAATTTAATAGATTAATTTAATTATTTTACACATTATAATCTAGAAATATACACTAACATTGATTAATATTATTAAATATTTTCGCGGCCTCCCTTGTAAGAGAGGCGTGCACACCGCTTTTCATGGTGTCCCGAGTTCTAAGGCCAAAAGGAACCCGGGTTCTATTCAAGGTTCGAGTTCCTATCGGGTCAACGCAGAAAATACTTTTTCTACATTTTCTCGGACCTGGGTGTTAGTTGGACATTCATTGTATCTGATTCCATAATACAAATGTTTAACTGCTTACTTCGAGATCAGAGGATAATATGAATGTATGTGATGTTATCTCTATCTATGTATGTATTTTTTTTATATAATTATCATAATTTTCATCATAATGGCCTGCTAAAGTTTACTGCAGGATACAGACCCCCTAAGGGATACAGACAATAAAGGATACAGACCCCCTAACGCAAGGGTTTGCCAAGATCGGCCATTCTCAAATCGCACCACGGACACTGCTGCCCTACCGTATTTTTTGAGAAGGTTATCCCGCCATCTATCGGTTGATGTTTCTTATCAATAAATATGTTTATATTAAAAAAAATAAAGTTTTCGAAAGGTGGTTAAGTTTCAAAAAGTTTACTGTCATTTATTTATCGTCTTTCACGATAGCCGAGTGGTTGGGTGAGTGAAATTCGAGTCAAGAGATCCGAGTTCGATCTCCATGGCTCGTATCAATGGGTTTTGTCAAAAACTTATGTATGAATATATATTTTTTTAAATACTTTACTATATACTTAAGCTGTAACCTACTCCGATACTGATCACACCTGTAAATACATGAACACACACATATCGGCCTGCTAAAGTCCACTGCTGGACATAGGCTATAGGAAGGATATGCCACAATCATCTCGCTAGGTAAGCGGACTGGCGATCGACCACTCGCACCTCTAACGCTGCTGCCCATCTTCGGTCTGATAATTTATTTATTTATTTTTCTTCACGCACAATCCCTGACGGGGTAACCAGAGAGAACAGAGGCCTATGTAAAGCAGTAGAGTTCTGATAGGCTTTTATGATAACGATGATGATGATGAAGAGGTAGTAAGAATACACCCTTTATAGTGACCAATCTAACAGTAAATATATTGTTATATACATATATATTTACAAAAATAAATATTTATAAATACTAAACTATATTACTGTAAAGTCTCATTAAAATCCTTTCAGTAGTTTGAGCGTGAAAGAGTAACAAATATTAAGGTACGGTAATAAACAGTACAATATGTTTACTTACTGCCATTTAAAATAGATCAATATTCATTTAAACATATACATCTATGACCCGAGTATAAAGATTCACTCTAGCGGCCTAAAACCCGGGAACCCTTATTTTAAATGGCAAAGTTCTTCTACTTGGCTATCGAGAAGACTTCAATAATATATATCAGGAAGTATTAATGAAAATTTAATGAAGCTATCGCTAATTACAATCCTCATTTACAAGTACCTCGCGTGAAAGATAGTGTAATATCCCTCAAGTCTTTGATGTTTTGTAATACCAGGGACTTTAAGTAAGTTCAAGTAAAGATAACGAGGCCTTTAACTTTGTCTCACTCGGGAATCGATAGCAAGAGTTAAGCTCAAGAGCGCCATACCTCTTTAAAGTATGTACTTAAACCGTTTGAAGTTAAACTTGGGATGACCGCAAACTTTGAAAGTCTTGCAAGGCTTAACTTTTCGCGCACTTATTTTGAGAAATATCTGCGTAAATTCTACGTAAACATCTACATACATAAACACGAAAGGACAACATCACCTGCATTGCTGTGATCGTAAAGTAAATAGCTAAATCAGTTGTGTTATAGAATCATAAACGGGAGTCAGAGGTCTTAATGCCTATTACGCTATTACATGCTACCGTATACATGCATAAACAAATATTTATATAAAAATATATTCATCCCACTTTTTAAATATGAATGTCCCTTTCTTTTTATGAATATCATAAGTTGTTACTGAAGGTACAAAATTAACGGCATGTAAAAAAATTATTTACTCATCGATACAATTTACCAATATTACATCCATCGATTGATTTCTAAACCTATCTCACTTTTATAATTAGGCTTCTCTAATAGAAAAGAAACAGGTGGAAGAAACTACATAGGTAATCCATCTTTTATATATTTTTTAAAATAACGAAAATACAGTTTCAAACATTAAATGATTAGAGATAGCATTGAAACGTTCAACTCATTCCTAGAAATTTTGAAAGAAGCATGAAATGGTGTGAATTCAATCACATTATTGTTTTAAATTTATTTCGAGATTATTATTACTACGACAGAAAAAAACCACATTATTTAATGGTGTGGTACCAAGTGAAGCCAGGGTGCTGCTATGAATAATGAAGAAATATACTGAAGAAAATAATGAATAAATAAAATAAATATAAATATCTTTACGCAATTCCCAATACACGGGTAGACAGTGGTCTAGTCTAGACAATTAAGTCCCTTTGACCCACCTTCCACCGAAGATATTTTCGGGACAACATGACAGGTGGTGAGCCCGTCGCCATCTTTATGTCCAAGCCAACGATATAATTCGTACATAGGTTTTCGAAAAACCCATTGGTACGAGCCTGCCACCTGGGGATCGAACTCGGGTCTCTTGACTCGAAATTCCAACCACCCAACCACTAAGCTATCATGGCGGTCGTGTCAGTAAATATTTTAATAAGATTTTTTTTAAAAAGAAAAACAAGACATAATAAGACATTAAGAACTCTCGGGGCTTTCATAAGCTACAATGGAATCAAAGTTAAATAGTACAGATAATGAAATTTGTACTGACTTCAAAGACATTAACTTGTAAATTTATTCTACTTTGGTACAAAAAGGATTATTACAAGTTCAAATAAAGTTACATATTAATGTCATGATAGCCGAGTGGTTCGATGATCGGAATTCGAATCTAGAGGTAAGAGTTCGCGCTATACATTTTCCTCGCCATTCGGTCGTCACTCATTCGCTCAATGTGCCCAAAACATTTGAGCACGCCTTTATTTATTACAGTGAAAAGATCATCTTTCAAACCGGACATATTGCGGTGAAGTAACTATCGCAAAGGCTACATAGCCTGAATCTCTAGCTACCCTGGCATTAGAAAATGATTGAAGGTAAAAGCAATTAAAAACGATTTATTCAAAAATGGAATCTAGGCAAATTTTCAACTATATACCTTAATGTACCCTTAATTAGTAATACTTTTATAAATGATAAGTACAAATTAAGGGCTCTCCACCTAAGTACGGTCTCACCTTTGTAATTGGTACTTTGAGGCGGCTATGCCCAATCTGCGGCAGCACTAAGTGTTTTACTATGTAATAGATGGGGCTGTTATCATTTACAGAAGCTCGTATTTTCCATTATTTACCAGTAATTAGTAAATTAATTGAACATTAAATGGGTATCGTAAAAGACCACTAAGGAACATACCTTAACCCTTTGGTACGAACCTGCCAACTAGACAATCCTATACCAAACTTAGGTCTCTTGAATTCAACTCCAATCACCCAATCCTAATCCTATGTGTTCTATATGACCTATATGACACCGAGATAACCATTTCGAAATAAACCAGACTAAATTTCGGCGGACTGACTATGGCAACGGGAGAGGTTCATGTTGCACTATACTTTTATAAGCCGTTATGATGATGATAATGAAAGTGAGGGTGATAAGATCCATTCTAAATGAACCTGACCTGAACCTGAACTGATCGCGTCAGTTCACAGCTTTGAAATACTATAAGTAATGCTGTCATAATAATGTGCATGTCCACAATATATTTTTCCTTTGACAGTACGAATAAAATGTTACATTATAAAGACGTAAAATGAAAAACTGCGCGATTTGCAAAGTAAACGGCATTATATACTTACATCGCGTCTGCTTAGTCACAATACCAATTGAATTTACGAATTACTTTCTTCTGGCATTTCAAACGTAAATGTCATAATTCACTGGAGAGCGTGTACACAAAGATATAATAAACCCAATTGAGATCTGTACATAACTCGACGCATGATTTACTATGAGTTCATACAAGAAGCAGGCATTTGACTGCAGAGGAAATTCAATTTGCAACCTATAAGAAAACATTATGAATTTGTTTTGTTAAAGAAAATATGAAAAATTATTAATTATTTTGAATGGAAACTTCTTAGTTGTTAAGAATAAAAATCGAACGTCTAGGTATCCGAGTACTCTTGATCCTCCCTCTTCGAGCAATTTGCTCACATGGTCTTCGAATGTTAATCTCGGTCTACCTCGACACCTTTTAATATTAACTTTCGCGCTATATATTTTCTTCACCATTCGGTCTTCACTCATTCGCTCAACGTGCCCAAATCATCGAAGCACGCCTTTACCCATTTTTGTGACAAGGTCATCTTTCAAACCTGCCATATTGCGAATCTCTTCGTTTCGCTTTCGATCGGCCAAACATTTTATGAAGAGATCGCATCTCCGCTGCATTCAACCTGCTTTTATGCTTCTTCTGGCATACCCAGGTTTCGGTGCCATATAACAAAATCGGTACTGCGTTATGTATAGTAAGGCGTGCACTTTTCCTTTTGACTAACGCAGTCAGGGCACCATTGACTTTGTTCCCGGCAGCGACACGCCTGTCCACATCTAAATCACATCTTCCATCCCGACTAAACGCACTCCCCTAGTATACAATTTCAATCACCTGTTCTAGACATTCCTGATTTATTGTCATTGTAATTGTCATTGTCATTGATATCGTCTATGGGCTATTTCAATTTATTACATGTGAATATTTAGAATCGCATTATATAACGTGTTCAACCTATGAATTCTCTCTCCCTCTGGGCAAGGTAAAAAGGTGGAGCTTTGAAAAGGGAAGAAAGGTAGACTGAAATTTACGTGTTAAGGAATCTCACTAACGAATTTATTATATGTCACAATAGCCGAGGGATTGGGTGGTCGGAATTTCGAGTCAATAACCCCAAGTTCGATCCCCAGTTGGCAGGCTCGCGTAAGTAAGTCAAGACGTTATTAATTGAGCTACATAACTATCAATCATGTTTATCGTAGTTTTAATTATTGTCTTGGAGCTTTAACAACAAATTTTAACATGATTAATGATAAGATAAACGATTCGATAAAAGGTAAATAGTTCTTAGTTTTTTTAATAAACAAAATTTAATGTAAATTTAAATTTAATATAATTGTATGAAAATGTAAAAATATTTTCTACTTGTAGTTTTTCAACAACAGTTACTGTAGTACTTTAATTACATGGACTGTAACAGAAAATAACAACGCATTCAGATGAAAAAATAAAATATTCATTTATAGCCTTTTAACCTAGAGACCAAGCTTTGCAGAATGTTATGATATACATCCATATTTATTCAATTATTTAGGTTCACCAACAAGGGTTACATCGCAGCGATAAACACAAAACTTAAGTATTAAACATTTTAGGTATATGTATCGTTAATTAAAGGTTCATAATTGGACGGACTTCGGAAGAATATCATATTTTTGTATGTATGCTGTCATATGCACTTTACTCCAAAAATTTTATCAAGTGAAAAGTAATTATGTAAAGTTAAAAAATTATTTGTAAGATAATGCATATGTGCTATTATACATTAATTTTAGTTTTAGTTTATAACTAGAGACATTTCCATTAAAAATACATAATTTATTTAATAATAAATAAATGTACTTGCAAATTAACAAATGAAATAAATTAATATATTCACGCTACTCATAAAACCGGGATGTACAGATGTCCACACAAGACGTAATTTTATAGGTAATTTAATCGAAACTTTTGATGGAAACACTTGACCAAATTTAATCGAATAATCGAATAATCTTTGTTTTTCTAAAAATATTTTAAAAGTCACGGTAGCCGAATGGTTGGGTGGTCGGATTTCGAGTCAAGAGACCTGAGTTCGATCCCCAGGTGGCAGGCTCGTATCAATGGGTTTTCAAAACTTATATACGAATTACATCGTTGGCTTGTACATAAAGACGGCGACGTTGTCCCGATGATATCTTCGGTGGGTCGAAGGACTTAATTATCTAGACTAGACCTCTGTCTACCCTGTAATGGGAATTGCGTGAAGATATTAATTATTATTAGTTATTATTTATATTTATTTATTTATTTATCTTCACGCACAATCCCTGACGGGTAGCCAGAGAACCGATCGCCCAGTGTCACGATCCCTACATATTTCTTTCGCTTCTTTCAGATTCATCATCTTCTTCATACATGCACGTCTAGGTATCCGAGTACTCTTGACCCTCCTCTCTTCGAGCAATTTGCTCACATGGTCTTCGAAAGTTAATCTCGGTCTACCTCGACACCTTTTAATATTAACTTTCGCGCTATATATTTTCTTCACCATTCGGTCTTCACTCATTCGCTCAACGTGCCCAAACCATCGAAGCACGCTCTTATCCATTTTTGAGACAAGGTCATCTTTCAAACCTGCCATATTGCGAATCTCTTCGTTTCGCTTTCGGTCGGCCAAACATTTTATGAAGAGATCGCATCTCCACTGCATTCAACCTGCTTTTATGCTTCTTCTGGCATACCCAGCTTTCGCTGCCATATAACAAAGTCGGTACCAACACTGCGTTATGTATTGCAAGGCGTGCACTTTTCACAACGCCTTGCCTTTTGATTAACACAGTCAGGGCACCATTGACTTTGTTACCGGCAGCGACACGCCTGTCCACATCTAAATCACATCTTCCATCCCGGCTAAACGCACTCCCCAAGTATACAATTTCATTCACCTGTTCTAGACATTCCTGATTTACCCAAATTTCGCACTTCGTTCTTTCTTCGTCCCTTTCAAATACCAGAACCTTAGTTTTATTAGCATTCAAACGGAGACCATTAATTTCACATTCTTCTTTCATACACGTGACTAATGCCTGCAGTTCTGCTCTGATGGTGCTATAAGCACTGCATCATCAGCATAAAGCAGACAATTTACTTTTATGTCACCCAATTTCACACCCAAACAGCTATCTTTCAGCTTCTGTAAACAGCTGTCGAGATACAGTATGAATAGCCAGGAAGACATGACACAACCCTGTTTTACGCCCGTTTGGACGCTAAACATGGGTGACAGGTCATGCCCTACCCGCACACAGGCTTTACAGTCACAGTAAAGTGACTGCACAGCCCTTAGCAATCGACCATCCACACCATACCCCGGCAACAGTTCCCACATTTTCTTCCTTACAACCTTATCAAATGCTTTCTCCAAGATCCACAAAAGCACAGAAAATCTTCTGGTTAGCAGCCAGAAGCTTCTCCGTGATCATGCGGAGAGAAAACATTTGATCCGTGCATCCTCTTCCAGGTCTAAATCCGCATTGTGCCTCCCATAGAAATCTTTCCGATTTCTCTTGCATCCTACGTGTCAAAACCTTCGAGTAAACTTTACTTGCTAAACTGGTCAAGCTGATCGCCCGATAGCACCCGCAGTCATAATGTGAACCTTTACCTTTATATAAAGGCACAATGACCGCGGATCGCCAATCATCCGGAACAGCCCCGTTCGCCAGCACAAATTGCACAGCAGATGAAAGCTGTCCCAGACGCGTGGCCCACCATACTTGACCATTTCAGCAGTAACTCTGTCTAGTCCCGCAGCCTTACCACATTTCAAACTTCTAATCGCACATTCAATCTCTTTCATACTGATGACCTCAGTGTCATCGAGGTCCGAGTCTGGCGTACCAGTCACGGCGTCACCCCCGGATCCTCGCTAAGATCATCACACGCATACATCTCTCTATAAAATTCGCTCCATCGCTGCATGACGTCCCGAAAGCACTTTATTCATTCTTAAGGCTGTCGCACCACTCCGGGTCCTTCCAACCTCTTTCCAGAAGAGTTTGAGTTCTCCTTGAAGTTGTGCGACAACCTTTCGTCCGCTTCCATTCTACTCCTTTCACGCACTTCCTCAATCAATGCTTTCGTGTGAACTTTCTGGAGCTTATATCTTTCTTTCCTCTTCTCTCTCATATCCTTATCATTACTAGAGGCCAAGTAGTCTAACCATGCTTTCTTCTTCTTATTTACAGCTTCTTTCACTTCGTCATTCCACCATGCATCACCCTTTTACTACTACCTCTTTTCACATTTCCACACACGTCTTCCGCTGCACTAACCATTCCATCTCTAAGGCTCTGCCATATTTCTTCCACACATTCTTCCTAACACCAATGCTGTCCAGCTTTTCGGCTACCCTTGCTTGATATTTATTCCTAGTGTCCGCTTCCTGAAGCTTCCAGCTTCGATGCTACCGACCGACTGTGGTTCTGGTATCGCCGTCCGGTGGCGCCAACCCGCGAACAGACCCCTAAATCTAGTAATCACTAGGTAGTGATCCGTTCCCAGGTCAGCACCTCGGAACACACGCGTATCCATCACCTGTTTTCGCAGTCGGTCATCCACCAGGAATAAATCGATCATACTTCTCTCATTCTCTCTTGTTCTAGTATACATATGGATTTTCTTGTGACTAAACATAGTGTTTGTCACAAGAAGACCCTTTCCTTGCATACAGCCAGTATAAGCTTGCCAGCATCGTTAACCCTTTATCGCCAACATTCCAAGCACCGACTCGTACCCTGGCCGAGCGGTACCAACCCATTCATTCAAATCACCACATACAACAATTCTTTCGTTTCCTCTAACCAAGTCTAGAACTTCTCTTACATTCTCCCAAAACTCCTCCAGCTCAGCTCTGACGACGAAGCCACCGGCGCATAAACAGCCAAAAGGAATAACTTCGTCAGTCCCAATTTAAAGCGAACCCAGAGAAGTCTCGAGTTCACAACCTTATATTCAGTCATAACATCGACCAACCGAGACGACAGCAGCACCCCACTCCCTGGCAGGCGCTCTCGCTCTCCGGACTCCGGACCATAGAGCTAACGCCCCGCCAGGGAGCTCTTCAGTACCACTGCCCTTCCGCTTGGTCTCCGACAAACACACGACATCTAATTCTCTTTCTTTCATTATTTCAATCAACTCATTCGTCTTTTCTCTCATGCCTCCTCTAACATTCCACGTGCCAACTCTGCACTCCGTCCTCCACCTTCCGCCGTGTCGGGCTGTGCGTGACGGGTGGCGGTCCCCATCGCCGCTTTGCGCGCTGCATTTCACACCAACGGGGACGAACTGATGTGCGTCGCCTTCGGGGGACGCCCTAACCCTCGTTGGCATGGATGCGCAGCTGTAGAATTGCAGCCCTGAAAAGGGCTGGCAGGGGTCGCGACGAGCACGCTTCTACAATGGCCCCAATGAATAAATATTTTAGAATAATTAGTTATTATTCTAAAAATATTTATTTCACGTCCTTGTAGAATCGCCAAGATTTTACATACAAGGAAACATCTGCTCCCCTTAGTGCAAAGCGAATGTATATCCGCTCATATCTGAGAGCGATATGTAAATAGTTTTTTCATATTTGTAAAGTCCCAAGTATGAAGTTATGGAAGAAAACTTAAATTGAGATGTGAGATACACGTAAACCGAGAAAGTAATATCTGTCCTTTACATGTTTATTTTTCTCATAGTAGAGTTTCGTACTGCAGACATTAGTCAAGTGTATGAAGGAGGAATGTATGAATTAGTAATAAAGGTCTCCGTTTGAATGCAAAAAAAATTATTAATTTAAACGGGACAAATAGACTTCGATTAGATACAGAGATTAGATAGATTAGATAGAGTGTATTTTGGGTAAACTATCTATTACTATCTATCTATATGTTAATCTCTACAACACCTTAAACTATCTTAGTTATCTAGAACAGGTGTATTAAATAAAAATGTATAACCGGGAAGCATTTTCAGACGGGATGTAAACATGTTCTACATGTGGACCAGAGGGTGTTGGGAACAAAGTAAATGGTACTCCGTCTGCGTAACTTAAGAAGCAGGTATATTATAGGTAAAAGTGCCTAGCATTATGATCAATTTTGTCATGTTCTTATAAAATGAAATAAATAAATATCTTTACGCTATTCCCAATACAATGGGGTACACAGAGATCTAGACAATTAAGTCCTTTCGACGCACTTTCCGTCGAAAATATTTTTGGGACAACGTGACAGGTTCTGAAACTGTAGCCGTTTGTATGTCCAAGCCAGCGATAAAAGTCGTGCATAAGTTTTTATAAACCCCTTTGGTACGAGCCTGCTATCTGGGGATCGAACTTGGGTCTCTTGACTCCAACTCCGATGACCCAAGCGCTCGACCATTGTGACTATTTTATGACATTACTCCTCTTATGGCACTCTTAAAAATTAGATCTATATTAAATGTATAAGTAATTAAAAATCTTTTAATTAACAAATGCCTTTTAATAAAGTTTTCTCTGATATAACATAATTAAATACCATTCTAATACAAAAGCAGCACGTACACTTGATGTTACAGCCCCGTAGGCATTTACTATCGTCGGAATCCAACCTTGAAATTTAACTATTTGGCAGCATATCAATTTTCGAGCTGATGGCACTACAGAAACAATTTTATGCAATACGATTATGTAAGCTGTTATTAAATGTGTACAGTGAAGTATGAATACGTACAACATAGACACGGACAAAATGACATACATTGCTCTCATCCCGAAGTAAGTGGCTTAAGTACATCCACTGTGGGATCTAAAACAACGAAGGTACTATAAACACCTAGACCCGAAAATTGTAGGCATAAAAATTAATAACATCATGGAGGGATAGATAGAAGGAAAGCGAGATAGAGGAAGACCAATGATAGGGTATCTATCACAAATTGAGAAAGAGATTAATGTTGTATCTTATAAGGAGGTAAAGCAAATGGACTTGGACTCAGAAAGACGGACAGAGTTATACAATTTTCTAACATAGATGTTGCACTGACAAGAGCCTAGCTCTTAAGTCAAAGAAGAAAAAATCTATATTTGTGTGTGTATTTATTAGATAGATTAGATAGATTAGATAGATTAGATAGATTAGATAGATTAGATAGATTAGATAGATTAGATAGATTAGATAGATTAGATAGATTAGATAGATTAGATAGATTAGATAGATTAGATAGATTAGATAGATTAGATAGATTAGATAGATTAGATAGATTAGATAGATTAGATAGATTAGATAGATTAGATAGATTAGATAGATTAGATAGATTAGATAGATTAGATAGATTAGATAGATTAGATAGATTAGATAGATTAGATAGATTAGATAGATTAGATAGATTAGATAGATTAGATAGATTAGATAGATTAGATAGATTAGATAGATTAGATAGATTAGATAGATTAGATAGATTAGATAGATTAGATAGATTAGATAGATTAGATAGATTAGATAGATTAGATAGATTAGATAGATTAGATAGATTAGATAGATTAGATAGATTAGATAGATTAGATAGATTAGATAGATTAGATAGATTAGATAGATTAGATAGATTAGATAGATTAGATAGATTAGATAGATTAGATAGATTAGATAGATTAGATAGATTAGATAGATTAGATAGATTAGATAGATTAGATAGATTAGATAGATTAGATAGATTAGATAGATTAGATAGATTAGATAGATTAGATAGATTAGATAGATTAGATAGATTAGATAGATTAGATAGATTAGATAGATTAGATAGATTAGATAGATTAGATAGATTAGATAGATTAGATAGATTAGATAGATTAGATAGATTAGATAGATTAGATAGATTAGATAGATTAGATAGATTAGATAGATTAGATAGATTAGATAGATTAGATAGATTAGATAGATTAGATAGATTAGATAGATTAGATAGATTAGATAGATTAGATAGATTAGATAGATTAGATAGATTAGATAGATTAGATAGATTAGATAGATTAGATAGATTAGATAGATTAGATAGATTAGATAGATTAGATAGATTAGATAGATTAGATAGATTAGATAGATTAGATAGATTAGATAGATTAGATAGATTAGATAGATTAGATAGATTAGATAGATTAGATAGATTAGATAGATTAGATAGATTAGATAGATTAGATAGATTAGATAGATTAGATAGATTAGATAGATTAGATAGATTAGATAGATTAGATAGATTAGATAGATTAGATAGATTAGATAGATTAGATAGATTAGATAGATTAGATAGATTAGATAGATTAGATAGATTAGATAGATTAGATAGATTAGATAGATTAGATAGATTAGATAGATTAGATAGATTAGATAGATTAGATAGATTAGATAGATTAGATAGATTAGATAGATTAGATAGATTAGATAGATTAGATAGATTAGATAGATTAGATAGATTAGATAGATTAGATAGATTAGATAGATTAGATAGATTAGATAGATTAGATAGATTAGATAGATTAGATAGATTAGATAGATTAGATAGATTAGATAGATTAGATAGATTAGATAGATTAGATAGAGTGTATTTTGGGTAAACTATCTATTACTATCTATCTATATGTTAATCTCACAACACCTTAAACTATCTTAGTTATCTAGAACAGGTGTATTAAATAAAAATGTATAACCGGGAAGCATTTTCAGACGGGATGTAAACATGTTCTACATGTGGACCAGAGGGTGTTGGGAACAAAGTAAATGGTACTCCGTCTGCGTAACTTAAGAAGCAGGTATATTATAGGTAAAAGTGCCTAGCATTATGATCAATTTTGTCATGTTCTTATAAAATGAAATAAATAAATATCTTTACGCTATTCCCAATACAATGGGGTACACAGAGATCTAGACAATTAAGTCCTTTCGACGCACTTTCCGTCGAAAATATTTTTGGGACAACGTGACAGGTTCTGAAACTGTAGCCGTTTGTATGTCCAAGCCAGCGATAAAAGTCGTGCATAAGTTTTTTATAAACCCCTTTGGTACGAGCCTGCTATCTGGGGATCGAACTTGGGTCTCTTGACTCCAACTCCGATGACCCAAGCGCTCGACCATTGTGACTATTTTATGACATTACTCCTCTTATGGCACTCTTAAAAATTAGATCTATATTAAATGTATAAGTAATTAAAAATCTTTTAATTAACAAATGCCTTTAATAAAGTTTTCTCTGATATAACATAATTAAATACCATTCTAATACAAAAGCAGCACGTACACTTGATGTTACAGCCCCGTAGGCATTTACTATCGTCGGAATCCAACCTTGAAATTTAACTATTTGGCAGCATATCAATTTTTCGAGCTGATGGCACTACAGAAACAATTTTATGCAATACGATTATGTAAGCTGTTATTAAATGTGTACAGTGAAGTATGAATACGTACAACATAGACACGGACAAAATGACATACATTGCTCTCATCCCGAAGTAAGTGGCTTAAGTACATCCACTGTGGGATCTAAAACAACGAAGGTACTATAAACACCTAGACCCGAAAATTGTAGGCATAAAAAATTAATAACATCATGGAGGGATAGATAGAAGGAAAGCGAGATAAAGGAAGACCAATGATAGGGTATCTATCACAAATTGAGAAAGAGTTTAATGTTGTATCTTATAAGGAGGTAAAGCAAATGGCCTTGGACTCAGAAAGACGGACAGAGTTATACAATTTTTCTAACATAGATGCTGACAAGAGCCTAGCTCTTAAGTCAAAGAAGAAAAAATCTCTATTTGTGTGTGTATTTATTAGCTACATTATCTCAGTTCTTTAGACTACAAATTGTATCTTGTGTTCGATTCGAGTTGTAACAGACAATTCAAGCAACTGAAGTCAGGGGCTAAACTTAGAGAACACGTTTCCAAGTGATTTGATATCAAGTGAGAATTGAATTCATCAACCCTCCATTAATTTTAAGTATTAGCTTAATTAACTTCCAACTCGTATCTACGCTATTATCATTTTAGACGACGTTGTTCCTTGAATGAACACTAAGTGAATATTATTCAAGCACTTCAGTCTTTTGAATCGGGTAAATATGTTTAAAGCAGGTTCCTGCCGAGTTCTTTAAATATCCCAAAATTTCCTTAATTTCCCAGAGTATAAGAATGGTTGGATGATTGGAATTCGAATCACAGAACACCTGAGTTCGATCTTCAGGCGGCTGGCTCGTAGCAATGAGTTTTTAATAAAAACTTATGAACGAAATATATCGTTGGCTTGGACATAAAGACGGCGACGGACTAACCACCTGTTAGAATATCCCAAAAATATCTTCGATGGAAGGCGGGTCGAAACGATTTAACTTCCTAGAACTCTGTCTACCCCAGCATTGGGAATTATTAACCGATGAACCGTAGTTACCTGGACCCTCTACACGACATTTAGAAAACTATCACTCATATTTTGTTACTCTCCCATGGGATTATTTTTCGGAGATAAAAAATGCTTCATCATCATCATTGTAGCTTATCAAAAGTCCACTGCTGCAGATACCTAAGAATTACCACATAAAACAGTCCTGTGCTATCTACATCTATCGTTGCTGCGCTATGTTTTGAAGATCGTCGTTCTATATTTTGACGAGTCGTCCTAAACTGATTTGCCTACACCAGGTTGTCACACAAAAACGTTTCTTACCCAGCGGTAGTCATTTTTGTGAGTGACGTGGCCGGCCCATTGCCAATACAGCATTCTGATCTCAGAAATGCCAGAACAAAACACAGCAGTGACGGGCAGAATAATTGTCAGTCTGGCAGTCTAAGGTGTAAAGTGTCTTGAGAAGAGGTACGAGAGAAGTGTCAAGAGGGACTATGATCACCGATCCGTTTGCTTGCTTGGCTATTAGAGCAAACCCTCCCGTACGGAAGAGACCTATATCTTGCAGTGGACTTTAACGGGCTTTTATGATATGATGAATGGATTCTGCTTACAGAAATAATAAAAAAAACCTAACTTCATTCGAGTCGGGTAATTTAATCTGCGGTTAACGTTCTAGAAATTTCCCGCCCTGTTCTACACTTGAGATCAGGCGATTCTTAAGACACGGTTACCTGTAATTGAAATGGGCTATCTTCGCTAGATTATTAGAGTTTAAATCATTTCTAAATACGTTTAGCTGTAATTAAAAACTTTTAAACTGATTTTTGTCATATATTGTGCTTAGGATTTTACTACTTCTAACTTTTTTTGTCAAAAAAGTTGTTTACAGAAAAAGGGCTTTTATTATATAGGCGCTTCCAATATCAATATTTTACGTAGGGGATCAAATTTTAAGACACTTTGTACTACTATTTCAAACGCCTTGCGTGTACAGAACTATGTAATAACGAAAACAAATGTAGATACTGTAAATATTTGACTTAAAAATTTATGCCGGTATGATATTCACTTTAATTTACTTTAGAAGGCGTGGTAGCCTTAAGGCCAGGGCGCTTGCTTAAGAAGCGAGGGGCATTGGTTCGATCCCCGGCTCTACTAAGATTTTTAAAATTATTATAAATATTTATATATATTAAGTGCTCAATTTACCAAAACCTCGACGGTGAAGATAATTTACCATAAAATGTCATTTCGTGGACATTAACAAGCATTAAATTCTACGACCGCGACAGAAACAGTTTAGAACAACGTGACGGACTTAAAATCTGTCACGTTGTTCCAAATTAGCTCCGTGTTATGTGCCACGAAGAGTCTAAAGATCTAAACGACTACTCCCAGTATTGGGAATAGCGTAAAGATATAGTGGTTTATACATACATACATAGTGGTCTATAAAATTTCACTGCAGGATATAGTCCTCTAGTTTATAGGATGTAGGATTGATAATTTCACACGATTTTTGATTTACTATTTTCCTCTGTTTAATACATCTGCCGCTTATTCTCCATATCGCTCAAAGTTGACTGGTAGGATAACATTATAAAGTATTGAATCTGCCGATTGTTACCTATTTATTAGGTGTGAATAAAGAATAAATAAATAAATAAATAAATAAAAAATACATTGCTCTGATCCTCAAGCACTTGCATTATGGAATTAGAAGCTACGAAGACATCACAAACACCTGACCTGAGAAAATACAGAATAAGTGTTTTCTATATCGTCCCGACCGGAAATCGAACCCGAGACCTCAGAGCTGGCGACACCTTGAAAACCAGTGTGCGCCACACGCGAACGGAGGTAGACGAGAAACAACCCCACGAGAACATTGAACTACAAAAACTTTATTAAAAGTCATCACCTAATACAGCACCGAACTGTAGCGAATTAAAGCCAGAGTCTCGGTTTGTTAAAGAAATAAAGCCGGGTCGAAGACAACAATGGCTCGTATCAACCAATTTCGCGGCTCAGTCGCTCCATAAGCCACCAGCCACTAGCCACATAAGCCACTAGCCAGCAATAGTTCACTCGGAAATCCGCACAGTACACGCTACAATAAACGTGCTACGCGTGAAACTGATTTGGCGTTATGAGGCAACAAACCCTCGGAGACTACGTTTTGATTACGTTTTACGTTTATTTATATTGGTTGATTTTTTAGAGTAGGCAAAGGTCTACACAATTTAGTCCTATTGTTTATTTGGGATAATAGCAAGATATAGTTAATAGAAAATATCTTTTCTGGATCTATAAGACGATTCATGAGCAAAAAACTTGTTAAACAATAATTAAATAATAAGCTAAATACATACATAGACAGAGACAACATCAAATACATTGCTCTGAGCCCAAAATAAGTAACTAAAGCACCGAGTGTACCGCAAACACCCTGATCCGAGAAAATGCAGAAAAAGTGATTTTCTACATATACCCGTCCGGGAATCAAACCCGGGACTGAGGAGCTGGTCACCTTGCAACTCGGTGTATATGCCACTCGTCCATCTAGATCGCCATATTATGAAGTAGGGATTAGGGCAAAGTATTAAAAAAGAGACATGATGTTGTTAATATTTGCTCTTATAATAGGCATAACTCGAAAGGGCCTAAATTAACTGCCTCAGTAAGGGAATTGTTTAATGGTATCAAAACAAGTGTAACTAGAGAAAACAGATCGACAAGTTTTGACAAATATGTAAAATGTCTTCAACTTGCCACATCATATTGTCTTTAAAACTGTCACTTTATATTAATCTTATTAATATTTAACGCCATATTTAGACATTCTATTAAATAAATAAGACATATATCTTGTATTAAAGATAATTCATTTTGTACATATTATAAATACTTACTTAAATAAAGGTTTGTCCACTGCAGGACCAAAGCCCCACCAAAGAAGCGTTTGCCACAATCGCTACAAATCATCTCATATTTTTGTATAATCTTAAAAAAAGATTGACCATAACAGAGGACAATAATATTTCCTCTCACAATTTCAATCCTTTTACTACTTCAGTATATATACACATACTGACTACCTGTCACGTTGTCCCAAAATGCGGTAAAGGTGAAGGTTGAAGGTGTTCAATTGTCTAGATCCCTGTCTATCCCAATGTTGCAAATGGCGTGAAGGCGTATACAACTATTATAATTTATTACTCGGTATATCAGTCTGAGCAGTAAAAATACATTAGTTTACTAACGTTAGATTTCTACTAACATTTTCTACATATGTGTCTGTGATCTTTCTAATTGATTTCTACTAACATTTTCTACATATGTGTCTGTGATCTTTCTAATTGATTTCTACTAACATTTTCTACATATACCCGTCCGGGAATCAAACCCGGGACTGAGGAGCTGGTCACCTAGCAACTCGGTGTATATGCCACTCTTCCATCTGGATCGCCATATTATGAAGTAGGGATTATGGCAAAGCATTAAAAAAGAGACATGATGTTGTTAATATTTGATGTTATAATAGGCGTAACTCGAAAGGGCCTAAATTAACTGCCTCAGTAAGGGAATTGTTTAATGGTATCAAAACAAGTGTAACTAGAGAAAACAGATCGACAAGTTTTTGACAAATATGTAATATGTCTTCAACTTGCCACATCATATTGTCTTTAAAACCGTCACTTTATATTAATCTTATTAATATTTAACGCCATATTTAGACATTCTATTAAATAAATAAGACATATATCTTGTATTAAAGATAATTCATTTTGTACATATTATAAATACTTACTTAAATAAAGGTTTGTCCACTGCAGGACCAAAGCCCCACCAAAGAAGCGTTTGCCACAATCGCTACAAATCATCTCATATTTTTGTATAATCTTAAAAAAAGATTGACCATAACAGAGGACAATAATATTTCCTCTCACAATTTCAATCCTTTTACTACTTCAGTATATATACACATACTGACTACCTGTCACGTTGTCCCAAAATGCGGTAAAGGTGAAGGTTGAAGGTGTTCAATTGTCTAGATCCCTGTCTATCCCAATGTTGCAAATGGCGTGAAGGCGTATACAACTATTATAATTTATTACTCGGTATATCAGTCTGAGCAGTAAAAATACATTAGTTTACTAACGTTAGATTTCTACTAACATTTTCTACATATGTGTCTGTGATCTTTCTAATTGATTTCTACTAATTACTTAAGTTACAAAGAAAATTAATTAAACTAGAAAAATCTTTTGAAAATAATTGTCTTCGTCCTTTTCTGACTAAGCTTTTAAAGGAAAGATACCTTCATTAAAAGTGGAATACACTTCTACGTATGCTGTACTCGCAAAAATAAAATAGAATATTTTAGAAGTGAAAAGTAATTGCAATTACTTCGTGTGTAATATATATAATACTAAAATAAAATACGTAATAGAGATTTGCGACAGCAATGCAGATTTTTGTGGGTTTACCTTAAGAATCTATTTTCGTAATATTTTCATATACAAGTCCGAGCATGCAAATTTATGTGGAGTAAAATCAAACTTTCTCCTTAACGTTATGACCTATGTTCAACTTATTTGCGCTGCCTCCAGCACAGAGTACTTTCGGCAGCATGGTAACGGTTGTTTTTGACTCCATAAGTGTATGATGTATTTTGATAAATATAAACATATAATTTAATATAAATAAATAAATCATTTATGTTCATTTACTAATTAAATTACGTATATTTTATAATTAGCCGAGTTTATAAGATAGCCAAGACACGATAGCCAAGTGGTTGGATGGTCGGAATTACGAGTCAAGACCCGTGTTCGATCCCCGGTGGCAAGCTCGTACCAATGGGTTTTTTCAAGAACTTGTGTACGAATTATATCGTTGGCTTGGACATAAAGACGGCGACGGGCTCACCACATGTTACGTTGTCCCGAAAATATCTTCGGTGGAAGGTGGACCTCTGTCTACCCTGTATTGGGAATTGCGTGAAGATATTTATTTGTTTATAAGGAGTAACTAGAGTCTAACTTGTAAGATGCTGGGTATTGCGATCGCCAAACTGCTTGGCATGTGTTGTGATTAAATCAAATCCCATTATAGGAGCGGCTTATATTATACAGTGGACTTAAGAAAACATGAAGTAAGTAAACTCTGGGAATAAATAATTTGAACGAAAGAATAGATAAATTTTAATTATTTTTATTCATTCGAATACTTTCAAAGAAGTCACAAGTTCAAATGAACCGCATTTTATCATTATTTGCTCTACAATAAAGGACTGTAACTTCCAATTTCACTTTTATTTGCTAAGTGCTATTGTACCTATGACTATGCAAATTCAATCTCTGTTGAAGGTAAATCAAGATTATGACTTTTGGTATGTAATTTACTTTTAAAAAAAATGAGATTTCTCATTTCATATTAATACAAAAGCCCAGCAACGCTCGTATGCTTAAAAATATTGTATATGTGTGGTGTACAATAAAGTATATACTACTACTACTACTCAGTATATAGTTAGGAAATTATGATTCATGACGTAAAGTACAAACGATTTTTGCTCAGAAACTTTAGCATCTGCTTTATATCTCCGTCTAGAAACCCTCATTACACGTACATTGTAATATATAAATTACACGTACATTGTGCTCCAAAGAGCTAACGAGATCCTATTCGAAGAATGCTTTGCGTTAGTATTGTTGAGAAGTACCTAAGTATTTCTACTTACCGTGCAATCTATTTATATACATAAAATACATACATATACATAGATCGGGACAACATTATATACATTGCTCTGATCCCAAAGTAAGCAGCTTATGCACTTGTATTGTGGAATTAGGAACACCGAAAGTACCATAAACAGCTAGACCCGAGAAAATGTAGAAAAAGCATTTTCTACGTTGATCCGACTGGGAATTGAACCCGGAACTTCAGAGCCGGCGACACCATTAAAACCGGTCGCACTAGACTGTACTGTACTGTATAAAAAAAGTTCTGCAGCATACCTACGTTGTTTCTCATTCCATAACACAGGTGCTTAAGCTACTTAACTTGGGATTAGAATAATTATGTGATGATGTCCCTCATCTATGTACATATGTGTCTGTGTATGAATGTGTCTCTGTATGTTAGTGGTCGCTCGAAGTCTTCGAAAGATTTACAATTTTGACGGGACGTCGAAATTTTACACAAACGTTTTTTTTAATAATTTGTATCGAGATATTTCCGCACCGAAAAAAACTGTTGTTTTTTCCTATCGTCAAAGATTATGAAATAGGCTTTGGTGAAAGGTGGGTTTCAAAAGACTTAACGGTCTAGACCTCTGTCTAACCCAGTTCTGGGAAAATGCGTGTAGATGTGGAGTCGATAACAAATAGCATATCGCACGTCTAAATAGCCTAAAAAGATTTTAATGTTCCCCGGATATCATATTTATCATTTCTTTTTATCAAAACAATCTTAGATGTTTGATCGTAAGATATTTGATCCGTTTTTGTTTCGCTTAGATTATTGTAACACTGCCCACAACTCCCTAGTTATTTGCTTAACTATATCTTATCATATTTCATTCACTTTACAGTAGAATGTTGCTTGCTGATTTTGTTTCGTGTATTTTACTTAGTATCAATTTACTTCTAACCTTTTTGGCAAAAAGTTGTTTATTGAATAAGAGCTTTTATTTTATTCTAGTTTCCAATATCAATATTTTATGTATGGGATCAACTTTTTTCACTCTTTGTACTACTATATCATATGCTTTGCGTGTATTGAACTATTTAATAAGCGGAAACAAATGTAGATACTATAAATATTTGAGTTATAAATTTCTGCTGGTACGATATTTACTTTACTTTAAAAGACGTTGTAGCCTTGTGGTCATAGCGCTTGCTAAGGACGGGAATAACACTGGTTCGATCCCCGGCACTACTAAAAATGTTAAAAGTATTTTTAACTGCTCAATTTACTATAACGTCAACAGTGAAGATCAATTTACCATAAAATGTCATTTCGTGGACGTGAAGTCCGACAACACGCAGAGCAGCGTGAAAGAGGTTTCAATACTTTCGATGCAATAGTTTCGAGTTCGATCCCCAGATGATAGGCTCATATTAATGGATTTTTTTCAAAAACTTGTATGCGATTTATATCTTTGCCTTGATATTAAGACGACGACAGTCTCATCATCTGTAACGTTTTCCCAAAAACATCTTCGGTGATCGTTGGGTCGAAACAACTTAATTGTCTAGACTCTCTTTCTAGCTCAGTATTGGGAATGGCATGAAGATATTTTCTTTTTTTATTGTTATGAAATCAGTCTATGTTTATCAAAATATATTACATAGTTATGGAAACATAAACAAGGGTCACCATGCTGCGCAAGATAAGTTGCGCACGAGCATAACGCACAACGTAACGAAGAAAGTTACTTAACAACACTTACAAACACAAGTATGAATAAAACGAGTGAATGCTCCTATTTCAAAATGAAAACAGTTCCATTAACGATACAGAACAAACGCTTGATACCATGATTACGGGAAACAGGTTAACGGAATCACCAATGACAGGACCGTAATTAAAAGCTTCCGAAGCCGGGACATCGACATTCGGAATATTATTTCCTATATTATAGAATAATGTTTGTTATAATTCGGAATATTTACTTGGAATATGTGCACGACTATGTTTATACATAATATTTTTTTTTCAAATATTTCTAAATATATATTTATGCCATCGTCTAAAGAATTTAAGATAAAAACATTTTCAAAAATACAACCATAGATAAAAACATTCACAGACAGGGACAACTTCAGATACATTCCGATCTCTGATCCCAAAGTAAATACCTAAATCACTTGTGTTATGGAATCGCAAACAACGAAGGCACCACTAAACACCAATACCCGCGACAATGTGGAAAAAAATGGTTCTATGTATTGATCCGTCCGGGAATCAAACCAGAGACCTCAGAACTGGCGGCAATATATAAACCCATGTGTTCGCTACTCGTCCAGCGGATTTGTTTAATTAAAGACGACCTCCGTCGACGAGTGGCGTAACCGTCGGTTTGCATGGTGTCGTCAGCTCTAAGGTCCCGAGTTCGATTCTCAGTGGGGCCCATGAAGAATACACTTTTTCTATATTTTCTCGGGTTTGGGTTTTTGTGGTAACTTCGTCGTTTCTGATTCCATAATGCAAGTTCTTAAACTACTTTCTTTAGGATCAGAGTAATGTATGTGATATTGCCCACATCCATGTATGTAATTTTGGTCAGATATTTTTGAGATGATTAAACTCCTGACGAGAGATCGGAATTCTAGTAGTGAAACTGAGTTAGTGCCCCAGGTGGTAGGCTCGTACCACTGAGTTTTTCAGAACTTATATACGATTTATATGAAGAATTTACATAGTTTAGACACGAAAACGGCGAAAGGCCAGACCACCTGTCACGTTGTCCCAAAACAAGCTCCATTGAAATGTGTCGAAAGGCCAAAATTCTTTAGACCACTGCCTCCCTGTACTGGAAAATGCGTGAATGTTATACTCCTCCGGGTATAAGCTTCAGATTTGTAACAGGGTATTACCGGTCAGCACCTTTTCGAAGGTATTATTGTGTAATGCATTAGAAACCCTGTAATTAACCTCAAAACAAAGGTTTTCTTGTGCAAAAGTGCGATTCTCGGACGGGACAATGTAGAAAACCATTTTATCTACATTATATATTTTCTAAGATGCTTTCGCGTGCTTTAGCTACTAACATTGGAATCAGAGAGTTGCGTGTTGTTGTCGTTGTCTAAACGGATATATTTAAACCAATATGATAAATTACTTTTGTTACCAATCAATGTCTGCTTATTGATTTTTAGTAGTTAACATTAATACATATATCAGAATAAACCTCAGCGACCTTAATTGCCTCTTGGCAGCTATTACGACCGCTCTTGTTCGAATAAAATTTAAGTGCATCACTATTAATACTACCGCGTCAACAATGGATCGGAAAGGTGACTGGTAACGGTTTAGTTTCACTGGTAATTATGTCCAGGTGTAATAACTATAATAAAATTTCTCTTAATACTCGTATATCGTACCTCTATTGTTTATATAGAAAAAGTCATAAATAGGTTGTTATGTTTCAAAATGTTGTGTAAATAAAAGTCTATCTTTGTTTTCTTTCTGTGATTTTTATTTTTGGTGTACAATAAAGTTATATTTAATTAATTTAATTTTAAAAATATATACACACTAATAATATTTTTTACATTTGTTTGAAAGCCGTAATAGCATGAAAACCTCTTCTTTTATGAAACGATGAAAATTATTAGTATAAAATGTCGGAATTGGCAGTGTCTGTGGTGGTATCGGCCTAAGAATATGCCATCCTCGTTCCTTAGGTGTCTTAAGAGGCGGCTAAGTTGAGACGAATTGACTACATCAATGGGTGTTGTAGACCAAATTAAGAAAATTGGTTACGGGAAGCAGCATCTAAGGTGCGCAGTGTCTGGTACTGCGATCGCCAATCTGAAGCCGAGTGTGGCGATTATGGCAAAAAGGACTATATTTAGCAGAGGACTGCGATGTTCTTTCGTATTTCATATTTCAAAATATATTTTTGGTAAAGTAAATTTTTGTGATCATCATTTGTGATAATTATAATGAGGGTTTTTTAGTGAAAATAAATCGTTTGATGGTTTGAATCTTGAAACCTCGTGATATTATTTTAATATCACAATATTTTCTATGAACAAGTATTTCAGCTTGGTCATAACATACTAATAGATATAGTTCATTAATTAACTTAAAAAAATCCATTTACATATTTATTTTTACTTATAATGTAAACATTGCCCCGTTTGAGAATGGAACCTGGTACCTCAGAGCTGGCGACATCACGATTACTGATTGTACGCCACTCGTCCACGGTGGTTGTCAATTATTAATTTTGAATTAAAGAAAAAAAATAGATGTTGTTATTTCATGTTTTGTTATTTCAGCGATTCTCTCCTTATTTCGTATGTGTGTGAGTGTACGCCGACGATATAAAATAGCTTCTACCTTTCACATGAAACAAGCTTGATATACAAGCTATACAACTACGGTATGTCAGACAGGCTTGTGCACATCATACAAGCCTACTTGTCGAATCGCACCTTCCGCTACAAAGTCGAGGGCGCTCTGTCCTCCAGCAGAGACTTAAAAGCCGGCGTTCCGCAAGGCTCGGTACTCTCGCCCACACTATACACGCTTTACACGAGCGATATCCCAAAAGACCCAAATAAAAAGGTAGAATTGGCCTTATTTGCCGACAATACCACTCTATACTCTGCGGATCTAAACGCATCGAGAATCTATATTCGCCTCGCTTAAGGCGGCCACCGTCTTAAGCGAGTGGTTTGAGAAATGGAGGATCGACATCAATCCTGAAAAGAGCAACGCGGTCTTGTTCAGCAGGAATCACAAAACTCGAATCTCCCTAACAGATTCAGTAAAATAACCCTCTTCGACAAACCCATTCCCTGGGTGTCAGAAGTAAAATGTCTTGGATTCACCTTAGACCGTAGACTGAACTTCAAGAAACATATTAAAATTGTCAGGGATAGAGTGGCCTTCATATCCGGCCGCCTCTTTAACCTTATAAATAGCCGCAGCAAAATGCTGCTAAAACACAAGATATGCCTATACACAACTTGCGTACGACCCGTCATGTCATACGCCAGTATAGTATTCGCGCACGTCCTCAAAGTACGTTTGAACTCACCCAAGTGATTCAAAACCGATTCATGCGCCGCGCAACCGGCGCTCCCGTATATATGCGGAATGTAGATCTGCACCGCGATCTCAAACTGCTATTTAAAAGTTCTCTATCGACTTCTTCGATAGGACAAACTTACATACAAATCCGCTAGTGGTAGCGTTAGGAATTACACACCCGCGCGCGATACTCCACCTCAATTGAGGCGTTCGAAATGCGTCATCATAGACGATGATGACGCAATCACCCGTGTCAACAATGCATATGAGGCCCCGCCCCTACGTACATTCGCACAATCACAGACACAAGCCGCGTCCTGCGGCTTACACAACCTCGCCATCGTCGTAATTTCACGACTAACATGAGACTTTCTCGTGGTCGTAGTCGTCACTAAATGTTAACACAAGGCAATCCGAGAGATTTTCCTCCAAACCAACTGGGGCCCTCGGATCGCATGGCCCCTCCCCCATGTCGGAAGTCTTCTTTCGTTCTAGGGGACGCAGTGCTTCGCAGCAGCAACCATTATTGTCTTCAACTTCTAACTTGCGAGCCTCTCCTCGCAAGTCTCCTTAGACGAAGCTGTAAAGGCCTGGGCCAACAGCATCCCGTGGATGGGTTTAGTCGGTATGCTTCTCCTTCTGAGATTCGAGCCCGACACTGTTCGTTTCTGGTGGCCTCCCGGCCAAGGAACGTTCGTGCATAAAACATTTCCTCCACGGTTATCAAAAAAAAAAAACATGGAACAAAAATGTGAAATGTCACGAAATCCTTTCAAGGTTATTAAATGTTAGAATTTACGAGCACATAAATTATCACTGAACTGGAGTTCGCAAGGTTATACGACGGTTATGAAATTTATATTTAACTTGTAGCAGATGTATGCTTAAGTTATTATTGCCGAGTGGCTTGGTGACTGGAATTAGAGTGAAGATATATGAGTTCGATTCCCAGGGGTAGGCTCGTACCAGTGAGTTTTTGCAAACTTATTTACGATATATCTTTGGCTTGGACGTAAAGACCGGTGATATACGAGTCGGAAGGATTATATTGCCTAGACTATTAGGAAATGCGTGAAGATAATTTAAATGTATAAAGTTTAATTTATATTATGTGTATAGTATGTATATTTATGTATTATAAGGACTACGAAATAACATATGCATGAAATATTATTCATCACAAGATCTTAAACTAATACATCAGATTGACTTGAAATTTTGCATAATCATTCATTTCGCGATGACGCTTCCTGAGATCGGATTTTACGCAAAACCAACAATAATTTATTCATCTACCGCAGTCATTTTTGAAGTTGTACATTTTGGTGTTGTAATTAGGCTTCTGCCACTTATAATGGTCCACGCGAGCGAAGCCGCAGGCGTATACTTATAACATGAGAATTGCTCAATTACTAACAGATAAGCTAACGACACCGTATGTCTAAGCGGTTGTTAAAATTGAACAGATCTACACAAAATATATAAGGATGTTTTAAGGTTGCCTTACAAACGTAGGAATTTAATCTCTTAAAAAATTATGTAGATGGCATGACAGAATTTTAGATTGATGTCCAGAAGAATCGCTCGTATTAAAGTTTTTATATCATTGGCTTGAATAAGTCAGCGAATTGCTTACTACGTGTCACATTGTCCTAAATAAATAATAAATAAATAAAATAAAACAAAATATAAAGGTCTTTTATTTCATACAACAATTACGTAGTATATTTCTTTTTCAATATTTATTTTCTGAATTATTTTTAAGATATTATATACATATATCAAAATTTTTATTGTTCCTATCTTATTTAATAATATTTTTTTCAATAAATTATTTACAGAAACAAAATGTGTTTCTCTTTACAACTGCCCGTGGCATTGTACTGAAATCGCTGGCTGTATTTCCGCATTGAATGACTAGACTACCGTCGAGCGAGAAAAAGAAATAGCTCTCTTGTCACCAGCGGCTACGAATGTAATATACACACATTAATTATTGTATTGCAACTATTTAACTGTGTATTGAGTAATGATCTATTTGAATAATGACGGTACAATATGGTTCGAAGAACTAAATGGTCTAGATCTCTGACTCCCGTTTATGATTCTATAACGAAACTTTTTTATTTATTTAAGATACAAAAAAAAAAAATTACAAAAATTCGTAACATCCTCACAAAAAGCCTTGCAGATAAGCCCTGCAGATAAGCTGTTTTAGCTATTTACTATTAAACCACGTAGAATTTAGGTAGATATTTCACAAAATAAGTGCAAGAAAAGTTAAGTCTTGCAAAATTTCAAAGTTTGTGGTCATCCTAAGTTTGACTTCAAAAGGTTTATGCACATAATTTAGAGAGATATAGCGCTCTTGAGCTTAACTCTAGCTAACGGTAGCCGAGTGAAACAAAGTTGAAGGCCTCGTTATCTTTACTTGAACTTACTTAAAGTGGCTGGTATTACAAGCATCAACGAATTGAGGGATATTACACTATCTTTGTTGCGAGGTACTTGTAAATGATTGATTGAAATTCAAGAGCTTTGTGGAGTGCGAAAATATTACATCATTTGAAAAAGAAGACGTGCTTTGTTAACGTTTTTAATAAATTAAATTAATAAATATCTTCACGCTTAGATCCTTAAGGGGTAGCTACAGAGAACAGATCGCGAAGTGTCACAATTGTTGCATACCTCTTTCAAATTAATTATTTATCTTAACGGAGTCTCCAAGAAATTTCTGATGCTAAATATATTCACTTGTAAAACTACAGAGAATCTAATTTCTTGTATTTTCGCGAATACTACACATTTGCTTGTCAAATCTGATATAATGGTAGGGCCCATCTAGTATGTGATCACAGACTGCAGACTTTCTTGAGCGTCTATGTTTAACATCAGCTATGTGTTCTTTAACGCGAGTTTTTATAAAAAAAAAAAGAACACAAAGCTGATTTTTAAACATAGACGTCGACATCCGAAACATCGGGAAATAAAATTGTTTGTGAAAACTAATTAAAGACGCGATAAAATCCGAAAATCATTTAATTTTAAATACAGAGAATCTTTCACTGCTGTCCATATAAAGAAGTTCAAATAGCTCAACGTGACATGGAAAGAAGTAAGCTCGATATTTCACAGCGTGATAGAATCCGCTTCACCAATCTTATTTTACCCTTAAGATGGGTGTTCCGAATTCGAGTCAAGAAACCTGAGCTCCACCCTGATGGTAGACTCGTACCAATGTGTTTTTCAAAACGTTGTCTTCAAGTCAGCCTGACTTGAAGACAGCGCCAGGCTCACCACCGTCACGATATCCCAAAACAAATATTCAGTGGACAGTGGGTCGAGTGACTTAATAGTCTTTATCTGTATCTATCCCAGTATTGGGAATAGCATGAAGATATTTCTCTTAAAGAATTTCCTTATTTATCTCTTTACACAGCAAGATAATCGTGCGTCACCTGAAGTGATTACCAACGTTGTAAGACTCTCTAAGATCTCTGCAGGACCTTAAAAGACCGGACCAGAGTCATCTCAGAGGTGGAACGTCGTGGAGTCTTATCGCTTGAGGATGCCTTGTTTAGAGACGAAACACGTGTCTTGGTATCATGGGTGATGGTGTATGCTACCTGAGTCTAGTGTAGTGCCTGTGTATGCGGTGGGGAATGTTATACAATTACTGCAGGCATAGGTGGAGAGAGCGTGGTGATTTACTACTCTACGGTGCAAGTAACATATGCCATTTGTTTCTGAACCTTGAATTGTGCAATATTATTCTCAAAGTTACGATGACGGAGTGGTTTGGTGATAGCGATTCGAGTCAAGAGACCCGAGTCTGATATCCCAGCACGTAGCAATGGCTTTTTTCAAAACTTTTATCACAGCGTAAACGATTTATATCAATGGCATTAACAAATTGGAATAGCAAATATTCAGTTTAGTCGGGTGACCTGTAAAATGTCGTCTTTGTAGAATGATGACCCGTATGTCTCAAGCGTAACCGTGATAGTCGCTAGCAGCAGTGAGCAAGATGCGTCGTCTATTATTATTGTCTTGCCGGTTCACAAAAAAACACCCTCACAATAAGTTATTATTACATGTAATTTTACACTAAAACTATTGCGTATTCAATGTTTCAACTAGCAATCACTTATTTGAAAATGTTTTAAGACTATTTATATAAAGATATTGGTACACAAAAACGATCGCTGTACATTCAAAACATACCCATTGATTTTATGAAAGCCAAATCAAATTGAAATAAAGTGATTTATCAGCTTGAAAAAATTTAAATATCAAAATGTCCACGTAGCCCAATCGGTCGGATGAAAATAAAGCGAAGCAGAATGTGCCTATTGCGTATTCAATGTTTCAACTAGCAATCACTTATTTGAAAATGTTTTAAGACTATTTATATAAAGATATTGGTACACAAAAACGATATTATTGCGGAGCGTATGCGTTATAATCTCAGCTGTTTGGCGAGGCGGTTACGAATGATGAAAATCGTTCGATGATTTAAATCTTGAAACCTCGTGATGTTATTTTAATATCACAATATGTTCTTTGAACAAGTATTACAGCTTGGTAATAATATACTAATAGATATAGTTTATTAATAAACTTAAAAATCCATTTTCATATTTATTTTTACTTATAATAACTTTACAGTCACAAGTTACGTCACGTTGCTTGTTGGTAATTTTTATATCTTCAATCATTTACGTCAAGTCACGATAGCCGAGTGGCTAGGTGGTACTTGATTTCATAAGTAAAGAGACCTGAGTTCGATCCCCAGGTGGCGAGCTCGATTCTTGGGAATTGGGATTGGGAAGGGTTTCAAAACTTATACAATCACGCCTCTTTCCTGTAGGGGAAGGCAGAGGCCACTTCTTTCCACTGGCTACGATCCTTACACACTTGTTTCGCTTCGTCCACTTTCATTATTCCCTTCATACATGCTCTTCGGTCGGGGTATTCTTGACCTTGTCTTTTTCAGGATCATTGGCTTGACATTAAGACGGCGACGGGCTCACAACCCGTCACATTGTCCGAAAAGTATTTTTTGATCTTTTGTTGATCGGTTGGTCATAACGACTTAATTGTCAAAACCTCTGTCTACTCCTGTATTGGTAATGCCGTGAAGATATTTATTTTACACATTAACGCGTGAAGCCGGCCTTTTTCGCACTTTCCCTGCTTTCGAAGCTAAAGGTTGTTGTAGGTTGAGTTGTGCTGGAGGAAAATCTTTTGTGAAAGACATGTTTAAATTAAATATTTTTATTTATATTCACGCACAATACCGTACCAGGTAGCCAGAGAGAACAGATCGCCAAACGTCACGATCCTTACATAGCTCTTTCGCATCTTTCATCACCAGTCCCACAAAATATCTTCGGTGGATAATACTTATTTGTCTAGATCTCTGTCTACCCCATTATAGGAATGGCGTGAAGATAATATTAATTTTTATTCAGAGTCGAGTGCGTCTTGACTATTACGTCTTGACTATATACAATCCTTGGTGGAGTCAATACAAACTTTTTCTCGAAGGTCGCGTAAGATTGTGTTATTCAACTAAATACTAGAAAGTATTGGGATAAATACTCCCTAGCGACCTGGAATTTGTTAAGACGTTAGATATTCGTTTCAGTAGGAAAGGTTTACGAATTTATTGATGTTTATTTAGCTTCTATACTTACGAGCCTTGGGGATCGAACTCGCGTCTCGTGACTCGAATTCCGATCACCCAATCAATCGGCTATCGAGACTTATATAACACAATGGTAATAAAATCGATGCATTCATAATAATGAAGAGACCGAATTAGGAAAAAATCCGATTTATAATTACGTAAGAATGGTTACCCTTTTCTATTGAAGCAACGATAACAATTTTATATAGAAACTTACATATGTATTGCGTGCGTATGAAAGCTAATGACTTAAGTAACGATATTCAAAAGCTTTGTGGTTATAATATGAATGCTTTGTTTACATTTTTATTGTGCAATATTATTTTACAATATCATCTCTATGTCACGATTGCTAAGTGATTGGTGATTACAGTTCGAGTCAAGAGACCCGAGTTTGATCCTCTGCTGGTAGGCTAATTAATACCAATGGGTTTTTCAACACTTATGTACGATTTATATCGTCGGTTTAGATATAAAGACGGCATCTTTTACATCTCCATGTAAAGGTGAAGTTAGGGTGCAACTTTTACAACATAGCATTTTTAACAAGCATTTACGAAATGAAATTCGTGAATTTTTGTTATTTATTATAAAGGTCACGGTACGTAACAGTATAACAGTAACGTAATCCAAAGTTACATGTATTTTATGCGTTGTTATAAAAACTTTGTCTGTTTCAAGCTTATACGAGCCATAATATTTCACGGTTACACTGCGACATTGGGAGCACGGAATAAAGTGAATTTATTTGACGTAGCCCTTTTCCGACTTACATGGTTTGACAATGAAATTGGAAAATATTCGTATCTCTCAATTTATCTTTGCCTTTATTTTCCTTGAAAATACCATAGACTAAAATTATTAAATACATATTAGCAAATTGATTTCGGGATGACCTGCACAGTATTGGTGGGGAGTCATGGATGTAGGTGGTGGGACCTTTATTTGTAGCAATATTTAGAGTAAGCAAGAGCAAGAGGGGAAAGAGATCAGGAAAAGAAGAACAATGTATTGTTTTTATTATCTAAAAGAGTTTAGTTTAAAATACTGATACTACTATTATTTTGTTTCATCACTGATTTTGTTGTGTCATCTATAGTCTAATATGTATTGTAAATTGATTTTTAAAATGTAAAATAATTAGTTAAGATGCTCCCTTTAGATTTCCATTCTTCTTTTTGAGTAAGTAAAACTTCTTTAAGCATGTTGGACGATTTTGGATGCTTAAAATGTCAAGATCATATCACCGACGCACTTCTTTTATAAGTATCCCTAAAGTGAAGGTGTGCTGAGAGAACTTTATGTGAATACTTACTTATCTTCACAAACAATCGTTAACGGGTAGCTAGGAACAGATTGCGAAGTGTCACGATCCTCTTTAATTTTTTATTCAGAGTCGAGTGCGTCTTGACTATTACGTCTTGACTATATACAATCCTTGGTGGAGTCAATACAAACTTTTCTCGAAGGTCGCGTAAGATTGTGTTATTCAACTAAATACTAGAAAGTATTGGGATAAATACTCCCAGCGACCTGGAATTTGTTAAGACGTTAGATATTCGTTTCAGTAGGAAAGGTTTACGAATTTATTGATGTTTATTTAGCTTCTATACTTACGAGCCTTGGGGATCGAACTCATGTCTCGTGACTCGAATTCGATCACCCAATCAATCGGCTATCGAGACTTATATAACACAATGGTAATAAAATCGATGCATTCATAATAATGAAGAGACCGAATTAGGAAAAAATCCGATTTATAATTACGTAAGAATGGTTACCCTTTTCTATTGAAGCAACGATAACAATTTTATATAGAAACTTACATATGTATTGCGTGCGTATGAAAGCTAATGACTTAAGTAACGATATTCAAAAGCTTTGTGGTTATAATATGAATGCTTTGTTTACATTTTTATTGTGCAATATTATTTTACAATATCATCTCTATGTCACGATTGCTAAGTGATTGGGTGATAACAGTTCGAGTCAAGAGACCCGAGTTTGATCCTCTGCTGGTAGGCTAATTAATACCAATGGGTTTTCAATACTCATGTACGATTTATATCGACGGTTTAGATATAAACACGGCATCTTTTACATCTCCATGTAAAGGTGAAGTTAGGTGCAACTTTTTACAACATAGCATTTTTAACAAGCATTTACGAAATGAAATTTGTGAATTTTGTTATTTATTGTAATGTCACGGTACGTAACAGCATAACAGTAACGTAATCCAAAGTTACATGTATTTTATGCGTTGTTATAAAAACTTTGCCTGTTTCAAGCTTATACGAGCCATAATATTTCACGGTTACACTGCGACATTGGGAGCACGGAATAAAGTGAATTTATTTGACGTAGCCCTTTTCCGACTTACATGGTTTGACAATGAAATTGGAAAATATTCGTATCTCTCACTATCTTTGCCTTTATTTTCCTTGAAAATACCATAGACTAAAATTATTAAATACATATTAGCAAATTGATTTCGGGATGACCTGCACAGTATTGCGGGGAGTCATGGATGTAGGTGGTGGACCTTTATTTGTAGCAATATTTAGAGTAAGCAAGAGCAAGAGGGGAAAGAGATCAGGAAAAAGAAGAACAATGTATTGTTTTTATTATCTAAAAGAGTTTAGTTTAAAATACTGATACTACTATTATTTTGTTTCATCACTGATTTTGTTGTGTCATCTATAGTCTAATATGTATTGTAAATTGATTTTTAAAAATGTAAAATAATTAGTTAAGATGCTCCTTTTAGATTTCCATTCTTCTTTTTTGAGTAAGTAAAACTTCTTTAAGCATGTTGGACGATTTTGGATGCTTAAATGTCAAGATCATATCACCGACGCACTTCTTTTATAAGTATCCCTAAAGTGAAGGTGTGCTGAGAGAACTTTATGTGAATACTTACTTATCTTCACAAACAATCGTTAACGGGTAGCTAGGAACAGATTGCGAAGTGTCACGATCCTTTAATTTTTTTTTAAGTTCTTCATTTTATGATGATAATAATATAATATTTATTTATAAAACAATTTTATTTTTTAAATTAAAATTATATAGTTTAAATTTGCCAAAACTCGAGGACGTTTGCTAGCCGTGTACAAGTGTCAATGTTGCCAGACACCTCGGCGTCTCGTACTCCCGCAACCCTTCAAGAAGCTGTGATACATTGTCAAGTTGCCCTTGACACAGACGCAATTTGTTAGTATTCTGAGCTCACTCACAGTCATATCGTGTAACAAAAGATCCTGTAAGTTTTCATAGATATATAATATACTTGTACACATGTGTTATTTTATCTTGTTATGGTTACGTATTACTTTTTGCGTAATATTTCGTATAAGCTTATTTGTTTGCTTTCGAAGGAAGGTCGAAAGGATCCTGTGTACCCCATTATTGGGAATGGCGTGTAGATATTTTTAAATTTTCCTTTTTGTTTATTGTAACCATTTTGACAATGCAAAAGAATAAGAAAAATTGTTGTAGAGAAGCAATTTTAAAATTTTTAACACACATAAGTTACCAGTATTCCACAGGTTTAAAATCTTTCTTTTAGTTCGTTATCGTCCATATCAAATTTCATCGACATGGATTATCTTTTCTCAAAACAACAATAACCGATTTCGATGGAATTTGACACGGAATAGTTACAGTAGACTTAAAATCAGTTCACAATTTTAGTGGTGTCGACCTGGGATCGAACTCCAGATATCGTTTGCTTGGACACTGATGACCGGTCTACTGAATTTAGGTCTGATATATTTCTAGTTGCTAGTCCACTGTTTATTGGGGAGCCAATGTCATTTTTGGTCAACTTTGGGGGAGGCCTATGGTCAGCAGTGGACTATTGATAGGCTTTAAAGAAGTAGAACATAAATTTTGGGGCTTTTCCCTTAGTCGCCTCTTACGCCACCCACGGTAAGAAGGGGTGGCGTATTCTCACGCCTCACGGCAAATAATGTAATGCGTGTAGATATTTTTAAATTTTCCTTTTTGTTTATTGTAACCATTTTGACAATGCAAAAGAATAAGAAAAATTGTTGTAGAGAAGCAATTTTAAAATTTTTTAATTATTACATAAGTTACCAGTATTCCACAGGTTTAAAATCTTTCTTTAGTTCAAGCCACGTCCATATCAAATTTCATCGACATGGATTATCTTTTCTCAAAACAACAATAACCGATTTCGATGGAATTTGACACACGGAATAGTTACAGTAGACTTAAAATCAGTTCACAATTTTAGTGGTGTCGACCCGGGGATCGAACTCAGATGTCGTTTGCTTGGACACTGATGACCGGTCTACTGAATTTAGGTCTGATATATTTCTAGTTGCTAGTCCCACTGTTTATTGGGAGCCAATGTCATTTTTGGTCAACTTTGGGGGAGGCCTATGGTCAGCAGTGGACTATTGATAGGCTTTAAAGAAGTAGAACATAAATTTTGGGGCTTTTCCCTTAGTCGCCTCTTACGCCACCCACGGTAAGAAGGGGTGGCGTATTCTCACGCCTCACGGCAAATAATGTAATGCGTGTAGATATATAATAAAACATAAAATTAATACGCATATTTCTAATAAAGTCTATGAAATGTAAGTATTCTTGTTATCCTTTAAAGGATCTGTCTCCCGGAAAGGAAACAATAGCTGTAATCCGTCAACGATCCCTTTGTTTTGGTGTTTGTCGGACACGCAGCCGAACGTGATGTTTTATTGCCGCTACGTATTCCATTTGTAGACATCAAAGTTCGGTTTGAATAGAGACAAAGTGATTTTATAATAATACATTCTGATATCTTAATATGGAGTTGATCTAGTAAAAAACTTCATTGTAAGATTAAAAAATTGTGAAGAATTGTTAAGAAAATAATTCTCGATAACTGAGTAGTTTGATGATCAAAATTGAGTACAAACAACTTAGTTTGATCCCCAATAAGTAGGCTCGCAGTTTCTCCAAAACTTTTTACTACAGGTTCATCGCCAGTCATCTTTATACAAAAATAAGCTCCGGCTTGAAACTAAGCTGAAGTATTGGTGTAAAGGACTGTTGTCGTATTGGCTTCACCTGTATTGGGAAATGCGTGAAGATGCGTGAGCATCCGGGTTCGATTCCCGGTCGTCTCAATGTGGAAAAACTTTCTCTTTATTATCACGGGTCTTAGTGTTCGTCGTATCTTCGATGATTCTGATTTCATAACACAAGTGCTTAAGGTACTTAGTTCGGAATCAGTGCAATGTATGTTGTTCCAATGATGGTGTCCTTATCTTATTATTTATTTGTTTATTAAAAGAATGTGCTAAATGTCTTATAATATGTGTCAGTTAAATAAAATAAAACGTTAAAATCGAAAGCTCGTTACTCAAAAATTGCAGTTAATTTCCTCCGTATGTTTGTTTCACCAACAATCCCTTATCAAGCGACATGTCAACAATGGAGTCCTTTGTCACTTAACATCTTCCAAATGTCCATTCAAGTATTGAAATTGGCGTGAAACAAAGCCTATCCCAATATATGTATTATAAAAGTGCCGTTAGTAGAAGTCACGATAGCCGAGTTGTTGGGTGGTCGGAATTTCGAGTCGAGAGACCCGAGTTCGATCCCCAGGTGACAGTACCAATGCGTTTTTCAAAACTTATGTACGAATTTCATCGTTGGCTTGACATAAAGGCGGTGACGGGTTCACCACCTGTCACGTTGTCCTGAACATATCTTCGGTGGAAGGTGGGTCAAAGGGACTTAATTGTCTAGTCTTGACCTCTGTCTACCCTGTATTGGGAATTGCGTGAAGATATTTATTTATTTATGAAAGAGCCAAAGTCGTATTTTCATCTATGTATATGAATAATATTGTAGTATGTGTTTCTGATTCCAAATTAACAGCTTTTCAATAAACGTGTATGAACGTATATACGTTACGCTAATTTTATTGATTTTATAGCATATGGATTATGCTGAACCTTACGTTATTAAATTAAAGAGAAAAAATGTTTTAAAATTTCAAGTGACACGAGCGGGATTCGAACCCTTGACCTCTGCCGTATAAATTACGTGCTTTAAAATCAATAAAAATTGCGTATCAGTAAAAAATCATGTAAACAGAGAAGTTAGTAAATAATAATAATAAATAAATATCTTCATGCTCCCTTCCCTCATCCCATAGCTGACAGGTTAGCCAGGTAAATTAAATAAATAAATCCATACATACATAGTGACAACATATGTTCCTCTGATTCGAAAGTAAGCAGCTTAAGCACTTGTGTTATGAAATCGGAAACAACGAAGGCACACAAAACGGCCAGACCAGGTAGGGAGACTGTAGCCGTCTGGGCGGAATTTTTATAACAACGCCTTAATACAAACTTCGGCT